>CAEFZY010029013.1:0-60698 GCA_903066815.1 Brachyrhaphis roseni | reverse complement strand
TTTCTTTCTCTTTTATATATATATATATATATATATATATATATATGTATGTGTGTGTGTGTGTGTGTGTGTGTGGGGGGGGGTGCATTTCAGAAAATCTGAAAAAACAAAAGAGTAGAAATTGTGGTGCTTGTCGGATTACTCAACATTTTTGGAGATTATTATGCAACAAGAAAAAGAATATGAATGACGTTCTATAACATTAATATTTTAAGGACTACAATAAGAAAACTCCTTATGAGCAAAACACATACCAGAAAGTCCCAACAACAATCGACAATGAAGCGTGAATTATTTATCTCCAAATCTTCTTAAATAGCACTGTTTTATGTTTATAGCAATAACATAAACTGCTTATTCATGTACACATTATGTTGTTTTTTTTATATGGTGGTAATTACAAGTACAACTTCTCAAGCTTCTCTCACTGCAGACCATCAGGAGTATCTCCACACACATGATTTCTAGCTGGATATTATGTATTTCTATTGCAAGAAGTATATAATATCCACCAAATAAAAGTTAAATAAAAACAGAATATCACATGTAGTGTAAAATATGTCCACATATGAAACGTATTTTATAACTCACAATAAAAAAAATAATCTGTGTAAGTTTTACACAACTACTGCACCATTTACACTCATCTATCAGTGTAATTCTCATACATTTTGTTTTCTAGCATTTGCATCTTTCATGATATTTACTCTGACAAAGATTTTATCTGGTTCCCATTCACTTCAGATTCTGCAGTGTTGTCCCTCCAGCCATAAAGGCCTAAAACTACAGGAGGCTGGTATAACTTCTTGATGAAACAAAGCACAGGAAGAGGAGGAGTTTCAGGAAGGAAATTCTGTTTTGTCATGGGGACCTTAAGACAAAGGACTGTGACAAACAGTTTTTCTTTTCACCAGCTGCTCGGGAGGACAGCATTGGGAAGACAAGTCCGCTGCCTCACTGTATTGTGCTCAGGATCCATAATACAAGTTACTGCATTATATTGCCGGAGGAATAAACGTGGTTTTATTCTGAATTCTGCAGAATGAACCTTGTAATAACAGAAACCCCAAGAGTTCCGTTGATAGCCAACTCAAACAATTTGAGAGCCGAGAAACACAGCCTAATGTAAAGCTGAGATTGCCCACATTGTAAGTCTTCTTTCCATACAACACACTGAAAGCTGTAAGCTGAAATATCGCAATGTTTAAGTGTTTTCATTGTGTATTTCCACATTAAAAACTGCTGACAAATGAGGAGCAGGCCTAGGAGCATGGTCCAGCTAAAGCTAATAAAAGTTCACACTGTTCAAACTTCATTTCAATGATTATCTGGACAACAGCCAAGCTACAGCTCTCAACTAATTAGACAAGTGCTTCTTAGTAAATTAGAATACAATAAAAGTGTAAACTGATTTAGTTAATTCAATTCAAAAAGTGAAACTCAACCTATGTACCGGTAGATAAATTATTTACAGACACCTTTCAAGCATTTATTTTTTTTATGATCGCAGGTTATCGTTAATGCAAACCCAAAATTATAATCCAAAACAAAATTACATAAGACCAATATAAAAGATCTGTAACAGAAATCTGACCCTCTGAAATATATGTCCATACATTATACAGTAAATAACCTCAACAGTTGGTCAGGGCTCAATTTGCATGAATGACTATGCGGCATAGGGAAGATCAGACAGTGACTCTGCTGAGGTGTTTAGGAAGCCAATGATTAGCTCATTTGCATTCTGGAATTTGGCGTCTCTCATCCTCCTCTTGCCAATATTGTATAGATTGTCCAAGTGGTTCAGGAGAGTTTGCAGGTCATGTTCATTAAACCAGGTCTTGTATGTCTGGCAGACAGAACAGTTGCCCAGACCTACTGGAAAATGAAAAGAAAATCCCTTAAGTTTTTCAACAAAGTGAAGCAAGAAGTGTTGGACAATTTTCTGGCATAGAACTGCTATTACTCTGGACTTAATAAATTACTGTAGGCCAACTCCAGCAGCTCTCCAAATTATCACTGATTCAGGAAAATTCTGATTGTTCTTCAGACATGTCATTATATCTGCCTCTCCACAATTCCTTCTGGTTCTGGGACCTCCATTTCCAAATCATTTAAGAAATGCAGCACTTGTACTCCGTCTCTTATATATACAGTACACCAGTGGACCTTGAAAAACTTACTCCAGCAACAATACATGCTTTGCTGATCTCCTCAAATTCTTAAATGGGCTTTGCTTCACAATGATCTCAATAAAGCATTTATCTTTGTTGTTTGTGTATATTTTTCTACCACACTTTTTTCCTTCCACTTGATCTTCCAATAAAATGTTGTATGCATATCTGTGTCTACAAGCACCTTCTATAGCAATGACACAACGTGGCTTACATTTGTAGCGAGTGTCAGTCATTGTCTATTATAGATGGTTCGAAACAAAATTGTATTAAAACTACTTTTCATTGGTCTTATTTAGTACTGAAACTGAATTCTCATTAGGTGTGAGTCATAGTCATAAAAAGTAACAGAAGTAAAAACTTAAATTGTCTCATACCATCACTGGTAAACCTATATCAAAGCTACAAATTTATTTAATACTTATTTTAAAACTGATAAAAAATTGATCAAGATCATGTCATCACAATTGTTCACAAAAAGTAAATCCTGAAAATGTTTGAAAAAGGCTGTCACTTGTTAAATTCTACCACACTATTCAGGAAATGCAACACATAAAATCATTTTCTTTATTTGCTTTTCTTACCTTTCATAAAGGTTATCAAAAAATGAACACACTTTTGCAATGTTGGGATCATCTATTTGGAAGCACAAACAAGGGCCACACAAATCAGTGCCCCACACCCAATCGTCCTGTGTAAATATGAGCAAAGTCAATTTCAGCCGAGGTCGTGCATGGTGATGCTCTGTCTGATATTGTAGTGGTCATGCTCTGTGTTGTGAATGTGAGCGGATCCATCCAGCCAGGGGAGCTGGGAGCAGGGGTGGAGCTGGGATGGAGAAATGGGGAGGTGGGGGGCTTGCTGGATGGACCAAGCGTTTCTTTGAAGTCTGGATTCCAATTAAACCCCTGACTGAGTTCTAAGCGCACAAGAAAAATGACTGAGGTACATGACATGGCCAGGTCCCCTCATTCAGCCAAGCCTCTCCATTTTAGCCCCTTTGTCTCCCTGCAGCTCTTAAAATTTATGATCACCTTTCCTGATATAACCCCCACAAAGAGGCCACCATCTCCCACCATCCAACAGAAAAAATGAATGGGATTTAGAAACAAAAGGGAGTCACTCCGATGTGAAGAATATAAAAAAAGAGACAAAAAATAACTAGAAGCACAAAAACCTGTCTTATTTTTAATGACAATAAATCTAAATGTTGATATTTAAGGCTTTGATTCTGTTTAAAGCGTTCACATGAGCACTTGCTTCTATTTACAAAAGTAGAAAGGTGACAGGCAGGATTAAAAATATATAAAGATCAAACACACACTAAACTGTCTAGCGGATGCAGACAAGCCTATTAGTAGGTGCATTTCATGACAGTAACAAAACTAATTCCTCTGACAAAATTACATCTCAAGTAGTTTCTGCAACAGAAAATGCCATTGAAATCTTCCTCTTTTGACAAGAGATTTCTAGAAAAACATGCAGATGATTTACTTGGTGAAACAATCATTTCACTCAACAAAGGGCTTCCACGGCGGTTATGTGCAGTAATTTTTGGTGTCATCAGTTTGGTTCTGACAGTGAAAACAAGTGATATATGGAAGGTTACTCCTGCACAATGCCAATTTAGCTTTGAAAACTTCACAAAACATCTTTACAAAACCCAGAATCAGGCTGCCATTCCGCACAGTTTTGTTTTCTCTTGAAAAAGTGGTGGTAAAACAGTGAAGGTGCACCCTAGCTGGGGGACATGTTTTTGTTGAAAGTGAATGGAGAAAAATGTCGGATTTCAGAGGTATCACTCCTGCAAGGCAACCGCAGGCAATTCATACAGTACCCGGCACTATGTCTACAACACTGCAGTTTTTCTGTTTTTATTTCTGCACCTTTCATACGTGAATTCTATTCACTGACACACTCTGAACAACACACAGTAGGTAACGATACATACTCCATAATTCATATAGCATTGAATTTCATTTCCTTTGCTCTTAAAACTAAGAAAAAGAAAGAAACACTGCACACACCTTCCCCTCACACCGCACAGGCAATACAGTACAAAGAGCATAAGCACAGGCATGTATTGCTTCTTTCCGAACTGAGTAGTCAAACACCTAACAAATCAAATACACAAACTAAACACACAAACATGCTCTGGAATAAAATATTGAAAAGTGACACAGACACCTGGTCAAATGCTCATATAATTCCCTAAGGAACCACTCTGAATAAACTACTTCCTCCAGAGGGAAAGAAGGAAAACGGGGAGGGGGGGAACTGGAGGTAGCAGATTTGAGCAGGAAGATGAGATTTGTGTGATGTTGGATCCAGAGACGGGATAAAGCAGGAAGGGGTTAAGACTGGGAGCCGGCAACCTTTTATCACACTGGAGGAAGACAAGGAGCTGAGAGGCGCAGAATGGTAAATATTTCAAGATGATGGGTGACATAAACAAAAGGTTTACTCTCATTCCCACTTTTTAAGTTGCAAAATTTGAGGCTGGTAATTCATAACAGCACTTCCTGCTGACACAATAACACAACGCTGAAAAATAAACCACTGCTACTCAACGAAGAAATTTAAATATGTACTTCACAAGTAGAACGGTTTTCGTCAGCCTAAGTTAAATCAAGCTCTTACACATTTAAGATTTTAGTAATGAGAATGCCAAAAAAAAAGTGCATCTTTACAGGACTTAATTAATTACACAAACTTTTTCATTTGTCTTATTTTGATGTTTTGTGCTGCGTTTATATAAATGACCTCCTTCTTTCAGGGACATAGCACTTGGTCTCAGCTTCGTGTCAGAGAGCAGTCTGTCAGTGCGCCTGTGAAAGCCAGATAACCCTTTGATGGAGAGTACCGGTGGTTACTGTTGTCTGTACCCTCCACCTTCCCCTTCCAGCACATATGAAGATTTATTGAAGGAGAGGGCCAAGCAGCGGGGGCCTGCGCTAACATGGCAGGCCACGATGGCAACAGGAAAGGAGGCAGGAAGAACAGAGGCAGGAGGCAGACACACTAGGGGGTGATGGGAGCTACTCTGACCTGCCTGTGGAGGACACAGTACTCAGGTATCGGCGCCATCATTATCTGGCTTTTGTGCGGGACAAATATTCAAAGGGCCGCTCTTTCTCCACTCAAACAAAGGATTGATGACAAACAGAAAAAAAACAAATTTTAAAAGTGTGTTGATGTGGAAAGTCGCTTCAAATTCAGTTGAGTGTGATTATGTTTATCTCCTGTAGTTACTGTTTAATAAAAAAAATAAATGGAATTCCTATATCAGTGGCTGAGAAGCAAAATACAATTTTTTAACAAATCTAACATTTATTAGCAAATATTTTACGTTCTAAACATTTCTTTCAAAACTATACCAATGACATTGGTGAAGGACAGCATCATAAAATGTGGATGATGAAGGAATTGTGTGGCTACAAAGCTTTCATAAAATTCTCTGAGAACCTGCTCATCATTAAATTGAGAGCAAATTTAGTTTAAAATAAGATACTCATTACCGAACAATATTATATAAAAGATTTATTATATGACATTTGAACATGTGGACATTTAACTACCCAGAGAAGCTATGCACAGATACCACTACATCAAATAGGAATCTAATCTGCTATTAATCATCTTCACTTTTAACCCATGTTTTACTGCATATGATCTCATGTACTTTCCTCTAGAGCTGACATAAATTCTTGCAGCATGTGGCTTTGAAATACAGCATATATGGCAAATTGTTGCAAAGACAGAAGAGAAGCAAAGCAAAGGAAGAAAAGATGAGAGAGAGGAAACAGAAGAGAATGCACATTGCCGACACATAGTGCCCTCTTCTGCTTGCAAGCTGCATGATACAGTTTTATTCATTTTGATCAGCAACAAAAAGCCCTAATCCACCTGCCACTGGACAAAAGTGCTGCTTTTTTTTCCATGTGGTTCTTGATTTACATTATTATTTATGTGTTTTTGTGTGATATGCGAGAGTAGGAGCCTTAACACAATTGTCTCATTTCACACTAAGTCCAAAAGTGTAAGTTCAGCAACAGATGTTTATATTCTTTAAGTAGTGGAAGTTTTGTTAATACATTAAAAAACAAAGTGGCACACAGTTTGAATTCATGACATCCAGATTTGTAAAACTTTTGCATAATTTTTCGTATTTCTTATTTCTTTTAACTGCTTGGAAAAATCACCAACGGCTGCTAACAAAGCCATAGGTCTTTTTTGGTATCAGGGGAAAGTCTCTAACTCTGAAACCCTATTCCAAGTCATCCCTAAGCACAAATGGTCCACACATAAAAACAATCTGGACACGGCTTCATCCCCCTAGACTGAGGTGGGGAGTCTTGGTGAGACAAATAATGGATATCGATCCTTTAAATTATTATTTTTTTTTAAACAATTTACAAACCAATTTTTGCGGTTCATTCGGTGTAGCATAATTTGGTTAAAGTTTAACTAAGATGTTTTTCATGCTTTTAGCCGGTTCTGATTCCCGTGTCTCGAAGCAATCAAAAATTTTGTTTTCTGTTTTTTTGTTTTTTTTTCAAATAAAGTATGCATTAAAAAAAGAAACAATTTCATCCACTGTAGAATAATTCTTTTTCAGTTTTTGATCACTGAGTATCTTAGATTCTGATCTGATGAATAATTGCAGTCTAGATTCCTTTAACATTTGTAAAATAAAGTTTTGATTTAGTGCTAAATCCGATGCCATGAATCAGATACTAACTTCTGTATTTTTCACTCAGTGTACAGCAGCTCAAACCCCATTGATTGGATTCAAAAATAAGCTGTAGCAATTTGGTTTTGATTAAAGTTAAAGAACTTCCTTTTACATTATTAAAAATCTAAAATATACATATTAGATTTTTTTTTTTCAAGCAATTGTGAGGCATATCACTAATATCAAGACATGCCACTAGGGAGTTATCTTCATAACCTCTAACAACTGACCTTCATGGCACTGTAACTTTTTACCTTTGTTACCCTGTATGTAATTTCAAAACCCTAAACACTTTGAAATGTTAATAGAATTTTTTTTTTTCTCAGACAAATGAAATGGAGGTTTTTGTGGGCATGTGCGTGGGGGTGGGTGTGTGTGGGTGTCTTTTATTTTTTTAACAGAAGTACTTCTGTTTATCACTGTTCTGTGAACTTGAAATACTTTCAAGGATGAATATTCTTCACTTTGGAAAAAAAAAACTGTTATGGTGCCGTGCGAAAAGAATTGGAAAACACAAAGCTCTTGAATTTCCTGGGCTTATTACAAGAAAATAGCATGTATTGTGTGTTCCAGTGTGTGCATACAAAGAAAGAAATGCCCTTGCAGAAATGTTTTACAGTCGAGTTCAGCACATCCGTACGTGTGGTCTTATTCTCCAAAATGTTAAATATGCATACCAAAATAAAAACAAAAAAAACAATGGCAACAAGCTTTAAGAGTCATAAAATAATGACCCACATTTGATCATCTGGTTTTATTAAAAACAAAGATCCAAAGAGGAACATTCACCATTTGAATTTAATGAAAGCTGTGTGTGTGACAGGAAGCTTTTGATTTATACACCGTTATTGAACCAAACAAGAGAGACAAGCAGGTAAGTAGGCAAAGTGAGGTAGGAGAAGCAGAAGAGCAAGACCTCAGAATCTGAGCCCTTCAGGTAGACTCAAAACCTTGCATCCCCTCTTCTTGCTCCTTTTTCCACCTGCTCCCCTCTGAGTATCGCAGAAGTGGAGAGGAGCCAAGGACACATGCTGTGTGCCACCCCTCTTTCACATCCCTATTCCTCCTCTGATACCTCCTCCATTATTCATATTAAAACACAGAGTGATGTAAAGATGAATAATAAATACAGTCAACACAAAACAAAAGCTGGCAGACCAGTGCTGCCATTGTGGTCACTTCATGGAAACGTCTGCACGTCTATCCGTGGGTTGCGCAGTTTTAGGACAAAACCAATTAAATTTAAGCCTCAACACTCTTTTCTAGAGATTCTGGTTGAATTTACTTTATACTTTAACATCTTGAAAAGATAAAGCGCAGCTAACCCGACCTCAAAACATGTGCTGTAGAAGAAAAGTGATCCCTGAGTGGTTCGTCTTTGATACTTCAAAGCTACAGTAGCTGTCTGAAATACATCAACAAACTTACTGTAGGAGATCTTCACACTATGCAGCTAACACAAAACATTCAGCTAAAAGCTGTGATACCGGCCAGAACCTTTTATGACAAAGATAGTGAGAATGATCATACAAAGGTTGAATTGCTGTGCTATAACAGTTTCCTGGAGTTTAGAGTCTTGTGAAAAGAGTTTATTCTAGTCAGACACTGCGTAGTCATTTTTGTAACACAGAGATTGAAACGGGATCACACTTCATGTTCTTACATTTCAAAATGTAAGAATGAGAGACAAAAATATTCAAGGGAAAAAGTCTATCAGATTTCAGCCCACTGTGACTCTTTTAGGATGATTAGATAAGTGCCTTTATCTTCTAAATACGTTTCCTAAAAATGCTGTCCTTTATTTCTCGCACTCGAGGTGGCATGAATCAAAAGCGTCCTTGATGTTTGCTCAGTCATTAACATTGCAAAAATTCCCCATGCAGTGCTTCACAATTAATATGAGTCCGACACACTGGCTGTCTGACTGAATATCTAATACAAAAACAAAATGGGTGAGGATTGCATTTTGTTTTCAATGTTTTGCTCAAGCAGAGCAATGCTGTCATGCCTGCTTTTTTTTCTGAATGTCAGACAAAAAAAAAAGAAAAAAGAGAAGAGATGGAGAGGGAGGGATCCTGGAAGATGGGGGGAGGAAAAGGAGGAGAGATGGAGGAGCCGCTGACATGCACTTGTCTCCAATCTCTTCGAATCCATTGCACAATTCATCTGCTTTGTCTCTTCTGCCACGGCTGAGGACAATCAGACCAGACGCCCATTAGATTCCTCATACTGCCCCCCCACCCCCATGGATCCCCACCCTACCCACTCACACACATACCCCAAACACATTTTTTTAATGTGACATGCTGACTGAAGGAGAGGCAATGCAATTCACGAGCCTCCCCAAACGGGGAAATGTCAGGAAGAGAACCCACATCAAAACCAGGTTGTCATGGAGATGCAGCAGAGTCCAGAAATTACAGAGTCGCACAGAGAAGCTGAGATACAGTATAAACTGTTCAGCTTTTATGCACATCCCAATAAAAAACATTTGCTTTGCAGATTTTTTTTTAGATATACATTAGATATGCAAAAACAACTTGTCCATTTTGAAAATAACATGTTGGTAATATTTTCAGCCTCCCAGACATTTTATATTTATACATATGCAAATTTAGTGAATGCTTAATATTTTCTTTACTTCTCTTATTTTAAAGGGTACATTTGATCAGAAATAAAATACATGCACAAAGGGGGTGTAAATAAAAAAAAAAACATTTTCTATTGAAGTGGAAACTTCAATATAAAATAGTTTTTTCTATTTAACATCTTAGCACTTGTGGTGAAAAGTCTTCTTTTTCAATGAAAATAAACCAGAAAAAAAAGTTATTGACAGAAAAATCGACTCCAGTGCTTGGCAGAGATCTCCAAATGCTTCAGGGAAATTCGACAACTATGTCATGTGACCACAGTGTCCATCCACAGTAGCCATTCCTCAGCCAATAGTGTTATCAGACACTGTTCCTGGAATGCTTGGCATTTCAACGATCTTTCCCCACAACAAAAATAGAAAAAAAAAGAGAGAAAGAATGATGGAAGTAAGAGGATAAAAAAAATGTGCTCCTTCACCCTGCTTGTTTAGAAGGATGCCAGCACTTAGCTTCAGCTTTTTCAGCAGAACTAGACCGGTTCTTCCCTGTAGTGCAAGAGGGTCTTCCATCCGAACAGCTATATTCATACACCAGCAGGCCTCGGTAGGGTCATTTTATTGAGGTTACTCAGCTCTGCGCTACATAAAAAAGAGGAGATCGGGGGATATTAATGGTAAATGTGGCATGGTTACTGATTTAATACCCTTTCTCTGCCCTCCCTTTTTTCTTTGTTTGGCCAGAGGAGCTGAAGGCTTAGGGATAAAGGTACTGCTCAAATCATGAGACAGGGATAAAGCCAGGAAGAGATAGCAAGCTCTGACCCAACGACAGACCAGTGGATAATTAAAACACCCAGGGCCCCCGAACTGCCCTCATCCATCTCTTTTTCCTTTTTCTAAGGTTTTTCTCCTTTGCTCACACACTCACCCTCTCCCTTCACCCAGGAAAACTCTCTCTCTCTCTCCCTTTCTCACTCAGGCATATCTATGGGTAACAAAACATACAAGCAAAAACATATCAAGAGGATGTGGACTTTGTATCAGTGAGATCTACCAATGAATGACCCTGTCAGGAAAATCCCTCCCACCTACTCAGTGTGATCTATTTAATTTTTATTGTACATTTTTAAGCATCATGAATGATTCTTGTTTTAATGTGATTACTCCCAGACAGTCTGCCTCCATTGTCTCATAAAAAGCATAAAGATATACAACTGGCACACAAATATAGTCTGTTAAATCTACAAATGCAGTTGCTCTTTTTCTTCTAATAATATTCCAAGAGATGTCGTTATTTATCAAACGCTGTAAATAAATGATTTAGCTTTTCAACGACAGCTGAGCATTTGATATGTCATACCCAGGATAATGCCGATTTAAAATGAACCAAGATTAAAATTATTATAATCTATAAAGCAGGCATGCGAGTCGCAGTGAAGATCAGAAAGATTCCTCACACCACCATAAAGAAAGAAAAGGCCTATGGATGTCTGTACATCATTTATGTTTATAGCAACCAGGCAAAAGATGGGGCATATGAAGCCAAAGTGTGTGTGTGCGCCTGTCTGCTTGTGTCAGGTGATCACAATCCTCCAACCTTGAATTTGCAGCTGCCAGCCACGCTGATGGGCAGGCCACACTGCCCTCTCTTGGCAACTCCGTAATATTGCTGCTTAGAGCATATAAAACAACAATTAGATCCCCAATTTTAATGTCATCTTCCATCTTTTATTACTTACCCAGTTTATGTTTTCTCTATAACCAGCTCTTGTTACTTCTTAATGATGTAGCCTTACAAGTATTTCCTTGGCTTTTATGTTGATTGAGTGTGAGCGACTGAATGGACTGGTTAACTCAAAGCTGGCTCCATATGTCATTTGTGTGGTCGCTGACCGAACCCGGCAGAGCCTAACAGTATCCTATGAACTGTGTGTGAATGAGGATGTGTGAAAGCCGGGATATGGCTGGGGAATAGCCGGCTCAAACGGGACCCCCACACATCGCCCAGACTGAAGTCATTACGAGTGAGGCTTTGATTTCCATATGCAAAAACCTCAGGTTGAAGTCCAATGTGTTGTTCCCCTGGAGCACAGCTTCTACTAAGTGTGTTCATGTGGTTTTGGCTGTCTGGATACGCGGAGCAGTTTCAGAAAGACAGAGGGCAAAGTGCTAGCGCTGATGAATTTTGAATGTGTTGAAGATGATTTATTAGAGCACTTAAAAGGTCTGCAGGATGTCCTTCACACACAGCTCACCCCTTAATAGACCACAGTGTGAACTGATACTGTTCCCACTAAGCATGATACTGTTTACAAAGTCAAAGATTTGGCTTGGATTTTCCTAAGTGTACCATCTGAAACATATCCACACTGTATTTGTCTGGAGCAGGGGTGTAGTCATTGCTCATCTTTCTGCATAACTGTGGTTTTATTAGGCTGCAGATAGAGTAGTCAGCAAGGAGCTAAAGGGCATGAGGAAGAAAATCACCTGCTGGCTACCGACCCACTTGGTCAAAGGAAAGCTTTGTCTGGGTTATTGTGTGGCAAACTGTAAGTGTGCGGTAAGCAAAATAACAAACTTAACATGTGAATTTAACATACTGATAAGACTGCAAACAGAAAAAATAAAAATTCTCCCAATTTGAACAGGTCTTCCTCGTCTGTCTTCCTAAAGAAAATGTCACAAGTTACCAAACCATTACAGATTTTACCATACCAATTTATGTCTGACACATTTTAAAAGAACAAGAGCGCTTATCAAAGTGCCATGCATTAAAACTGAACTAAAAAAAACACTGCTCAGAGACTAAGAGGGGAAGAAAGCCAAAACTTTGTTTCACCTCTGAGTTTGCATCGTGTGTTTTGAGACTTCAAAACCATCAAGTCTCCTTACCTGAAGGAACATAATCATACATGCATGTATAGTAGCTTGGACAGATAAAATAGGGCAACTCTGTAAAAAGACTTACACAAATGCTAGCTGGCAGATAAAGAATGCTAATATTAAAGTCTAGATTTAGCAAAACAAAATTGAGTGCCAGCATTTTGCACCAGCTGTAAGAAAGAAATAACAGGCCGAGTCTAAAATGAAAGCCTTTCAGTGATCAGCACACAATCCAATAAAGGCATGTTACTGTCTGGAGCTTTTGTTTGGAAATAGCAGCTTTTATTTTTAATAGATGTCACAACAA
This sequence comes from Brachyrhaphis roseni, assembly GCA_903066815.1. Lineage (NCBI taxonomy): Eukaryota > Metazoa > Chordata > Actinopteri > Cyprinodontiformes > Poeciliidae > Brachyrhaphis > Brachyrhaphis roseni. The sequence continues at coordinate 48,009 of CAEFZY010029013.1, read as the reverse complement.
AAATAAAAAAAAAACACAATTTGACCAGCACGTTTACCACACTGTCAGGTCAAAGGTTAACATCCATTTTCACAGCCAAATTTGTGATGATGTTTTTATGCAACCAGGAAGGAAATGTCATCAGGCGAATATCCCAGTCCAATCTCCTGTCCACTAAACCCTGCAAGCTGGATTTGTGGGGTAAATTGTGTGATCTGTGCTTGCCCAATTGAGTCCACAAAAAATCTGCAATCATCACAGAGCCGAGAAAATTTTCTTTAAAGGGTGGCGCAAAACACAGCGCTTAAAGATACATCTGATCACAAGCACAGGAGAAAAAGACATTGATGCTTGTTTATGATAAATGCAGTAAGGAGTGATCTGCTGTTTTCCTCATTTGAATCATTTTTCTCTTAGCAACAGAGCATTGATATTCGGGTGAAAAATCTCTACATTTTTTTAAGTTATTTTCTTCTTTTCTGCAGTGTATGAACCAGTGACTAACTGTGCCGTCTGAGTCTGTAATGAAATCTGTATATGTGGATTTCTCTGGTTCAACTGCACTACAACAGGTACGACTACGGTGTGTGTTTCTCAATGTTGTTCAATGCAGTTACATTTACAGTATACAGAGAATTACGTAACTGCCTTTTGATTCAAATTCATACATACAGTACAAACAGTTCATGCTGGGTTCATAAATATATCAAACTGAAAAAATAAAAAGGAACACAAAAGGTGTGGAAGTAGTTGCGAATCACACGTAATTACATAATTATTTTTCTCAATTATTATTTGTATGACTGATGGATTTCGTGTGTTTGTTCAAAGTGACTTGTGCTACCTGCCACCCAACACGATATGCAGCGGCAGCACAGCTTCCCTGCACACCTGAATCCAGCACAGGGTTAAAGTCGGCGACAACAGATCTAGCAGCTTTAGTCTCCAGAACAGCCAGCTTACACAGATAAGTGGGCCAGGCTGGATAAGCCTCGCTGAAGTATTCTATTACAGTGCCAATTACCCTTCAGTAAATAATATGGGCATGTAGAGGAAGCTACTGGCAGGAAGTGGAATGTGTCTAAAAAAATAAATAAATAAATCTCAGTTTCTTTGTTTCCTGAAATAAAATCTTTAATTACAGACATTGCATGGAGTGTGGGGGGAAGCAGTAAATTCAGTTGGAGATATTGCAGCTCTGGATATCTATCACAACAAGTGGTCAGGGCCAAAGCAGGGTCTGGATGGCTGCTCCATGGCGTGGCTAGAGCAGCCCCTTACAGCCTTTACACAGAAAACGGGACCTCTAATAGGGACAAATTGGCAATGTCTGTGCGGGCCGGTGCTGTGCGCTTGGAGCTGGGAATTGATAGTGATGCCTAATGATCCTCCTGGGTAGATCAATACCAATAATCCGCTTTCCCACCTATTCTGCTCATTGACGATGGAAAACCTAGAAGAACGGGGTAAAACCCCAGCCAGTAGATGGGGCGAGGAGTTCAGGTCAAAGGGTGCTAACTTTTACTTGTGCAATCAATGTTTTACAGACACATTCAAAAGTGCAGACAAGAATTTATTTTAAAAAGGAAAAATCGAACCAAGCCAAACTTTACAAGAGATTGGTTTGAATACCATAAAAATAATAAAAATTAAACATAGCCACCTCATTCTTATGCACATTGTCATCAATATTTATTTTTCCTTTACGTATTTATTAGGTGTTCAATGGCACTTATCATGAGGGCTCAGTTTATACCAATTATTTTCAAATCACTGAAAACACATGCTCCAAACAACTGTATTGAGATGCGGTTTGTAACAAAGCAAATCTGTTCAGTAATACAATTACACCACAGCACCAAAAAAAAACATGCACAATGGCATGTTATTCATACTCTTCTGAAATATTGGAAAATCATTTGTTTCCAAATGCAAATTCAATATTTTTCCTCTGTTTAACTTTCAGATAGTCTGTCTTCATTCACAAAACAAGGCTTTGCATATTTTCACCACACAATAATTCAGATTAAAAAAGAACTTTAGGAATATTTTTTTATAATTTCTTTGCTGTTTGAGAAATCTGCTCTATGTTTACCATACAACATAATAATGATTAATAGGGAAGAAAAAACAAAGAGTGCTCGTTCTACCAAAACCAAAAAGGAGAAACTGGGATATGTCCAGCAGTACCAGGGTGAGACGAAGCATACAGTCCCAACGGACCTTCATGTACGCGCGTGTGTGTGTGTGTGTGTGTGTGTAGTGGTGTAAACTCTGCAGTCATAAAGCCTCACATCATCCCGGTGCACCCTGTGGTCGGCAGCTGATTACTCCCACCAAACACATCCATACACTTTATCCCAGCTGTCACAGTGCATACTCATTACCCTCTGCACCAGCCAGCTGACTCCACGCGGCCACGCCCGCCTGGACATGGCTCCGGGGCCACGCAGGGGAGTGTATCTATGCATAAAGTATCAAAGTATATCTGAACAATGCTTATTGTTGACCCAAGACCAGCAGTAGATGCTACAATATCTTAAAGTGTCCAAATGAAACCATTGTTTGCGCAAAAATCTATTTTTGCTTGTCATACAATTAAATGTTATTTTAAAATCACTTCTTTTCTTTTTTTTAAACAAGCTTAGAAATTCATTATCATGTTGGAATCTTAGCACGACTGCTAGTGTCATGGAAAAATTCATGGAGGGAAAAATAACATTTTAAGAAACAGAAGAATATATTCTAAATTAGTAATATTAGAAAGAAGCATCTTAATGTATTTAAATATATATATATTCCATTTAATGTGTGAGTAGGGTCTTTTTATGGTGTCAAAAGTGATAAATTCTCACCTCTGTTGGACTGAAATGTTTCCCCATATTGACCCAAGTTAGAGTTAGATAATGTGAAAAGAGTCATGTGATGCCGGTATTTCTTTTCAACTGTGCTTCCAGGTCTTACTGTGATATTATTGTCTTGGGCACTGTATTTTTAATATCACACTGAAACTTCATTGAACAGGCTGAATATATTATTGGCATGTTAAGTGTCTACTTATGAGACATTTATCAGTCAATAATTACCACATTCCTCACAATCCATGGCAATATTAATATTGTACACCCTGATGATGCCATCTCAGTGTAGTTTTGATACATTGCAATCCCTTAACCCAAGCATTGGGTTTTAAATATTCTTGGACTGAAAGAAATAATTGCCTCATTCATACATCACTCAGGCGTATCACTCATACATCTTTACAGCTCCTAAGCATATTGATTTCAATTCCAGAAATTAAAGTGAATGTCAAAAAAAGCAAACAATAAAATTAAGAGATAAAAATACATCACATTTATGTAGCTAGAAAAAGACAAAAACTTTAAATCAATAGCCTTCAAAGAGAAGGCAATGGCAATGAGGTCACATCTCCAAAAATACTGAAATATGGTGGGACGGACAGATTTTTTTAAGGGTCAATTTAATTCACTTTTAATATATATATTTTTTTGTATTACACCTTTTAGAGATAAAAGCCAAAATTAAAGGCTGATCATAAAAATTTATTTTAAAACGTTTTGAGGAAAAACTCATTCGAATAAGTTTGAAAACTACAAACAGGAAAAATGTAAGTAAAATGAGTTCCGCCTCTTTAATGCAGTAAGACTGGTACAAGTGATCACAATCACAGCCAGAAGATGACAAAACTTCCTGGGAAACAATATGTTATACACTAAATTTTACGTTTGAGTATGCAAAATTTTGGAATTAAGGACATACATTGAAAAGATGAACAGCTGTACACTTTAGCAGAGGCGGTGACATTCAAGGAGCATGCGTTCAGCGAAAACATGTAAACCAGATTAAGGTCACTGCAAACACAGAAGCAGCAGTAATCAAATTAAGTAAAAACGTTACTTCAATCAGCATTCTTACAAGGCGCTGCTTTCTTGCCCCCAGTAGTCCGCTGTCCTTGCCTGGTACTACAGCTAAGCGCAGAGCTTAAACAGGAGTATTTAATTCATTACATCATTAAGTCATCTCATACTAATCTGTGCAGTGGCCTCCACTGCTTTGACATGCAAATGGATTAGAAAAACGTCTCGGGAGGTAAAGCGGGGGGAGGAGGGATGGGGCAACGCAGCAATCATCACATCTTGTCATTGGGGTGAAAATATGCCCTTAAGCTACTCTACCATTACCCCCTCTCCCCCACTCTGATCGCTTTCATTCTCTAACATTTTTTTTTTCAGTATTTCCTCAATCTTTCCTTCTCTGACTCTGCTCTTTGCTGTCTCTATCTTTGTCAGTGAATGCACTAAACAAAGCAGTGGCAAGATCACACCAAACGGCAGCATCTGTTGAGGATCAGGCTCCCTATGGAGAACACATAAACAGTAAAGCGTGTGGCACGCGCTTGTGTCGAGCCCACTCCCATTTATACATGCCCCTCATCTGCATATTTACCAAAAAGGCCCCTCTGGCTTTCCCTTTATCAGCAAACCCCTCCCCACGGCCTCATCAGCACACGCCGGTTTGACTAAGGGAAAAAGCAAGAGGGCTCGCAACGTGTGCCGGTTGGGAGCACACACTCACATCCAGATGATACGCAAACACACACAAATGCACAAAATCAATTTCTGCACTCTCTGTATACAAATGTGCAATGCCAGAGTAAACAGAAATCAGAAGGGGAGTTAGTGAGATCTGGCTGATGCGAGCGCTGGCCATGCTCATCTAATTTCCACCCCTCCTTCCGTCCTTCCCTCTAAATCCCCCTCCTCCTCCTCCCCCTCTCGTCTCTCTCTCCTCTCATCATCAGGTACCTGGTGACGAGCGGCCCGTGATAATCCACAGCCTCTAACCAATCAATCAGCAGCATCATAATCAGCAGCGTAGAGAGGGAGAGAAAGAAAGAAGCCCATAACTTACCCAGGGTCGCCTCCAGTCTGCTCAGCACAAGTAGAGGTCTGGTCAGAAGCTCTGGCTGCAGCTATGTGGACAACTTCACCAGAAATATAGGAAACATTCTGAATCTATCCCTAACTTTACCCAAGAAAAGCAAAATCAAATTATTTTATATTTTTTTCCTGTATCATAAACATGAAACCAACATATAAAGCTCTCCCCCTCCCTTTTCCTTTTTCAGTCTGATTCTCCCTCCACCTCTCTTCCTCCCTCACTCCCTTCCTGTCACTCTCCCTTTCTCTCTCTCTGTATTTCCCTCTCTCCTCCCTTAGTGTCTGCCTGTTGCAACAGTGTGGACATATACACACTCTATACTGTGAAGATATACATCACGATGCTTGCATCTCAGTGGAGAGGACACCAAAAAGGCTTGCTGGTGTGGTATCCCGCAGATTTTCTGGACCTCGTCTGTCCGTTTGTGTGCAAGAGTTGAGCAGGGGTGGGGGAGTTATGGTGGGAGGGAGCAGAGAAGGAGGGTCAAAGCTAAATGTTGTACAAAGAACAGGCGGACAAAATTCGGCTTTTTTCCTTTTAGAATCAAACACATATTCCCTCCCTCCTTGTTCTCTTTCATTCACCCTACCCAAACCCATCATACCCCCTCCCCAGACCAAATTTCCGCTCATAGGCATTCCCTCTCCAGACATCAGCATCCTTTGAGGGGGTTAGCTGTCTCTAGGAAGAGGAAGAGTTAACGCCGCCTAGCAGCCTTATACATTTTGCCTTGAGGGCGAGATAGCTGAAAAGCCATGTGCTATCATCATTTTTTAGGTGCGCCGGAAAAGCAAAGACAAGAAAAACATACTGGTTTTACACAGCTCCCCTAAAGATCTGATGCTGAATTTAGCATAGGATTACACAAAAACCTCTCCTCTGAACCCCTGAGCAGAACCCCTATTCCTACAAACTCTGTGATTCCTCTCCTCCCCCACACCAAAGCACAAGGTGTAGAAACTCCACACAACCCGCAGCTATTGCATATCGCCTAAGTTTAGTTCTACAACAACAGCTCTTCCAAAGGGGGCAGAGAAAGAATGAAATGCTGCAGCGTTGTAACTGTTCAGGCAGCCTCTCTGTGGAGATATTCCTGAAAGAGCCCACATGCGCGAGTATTTCTGTATCTACTTCGGCGAAGAGCAGCGGCTGACTGTCGTGTTGCATGAGGGCATCAAGAGAGAACACTGGAGGGTCCGGGCTGAAGAGCAAACTTGCACACATGGACGGCCCGACTGGCCTCGAGCATACGGGAGCAGGGTGTGGGCCGTGTACTATAGAATAACAGTGAGAGGGAAAACAAAGCCCAAAAGAAAAATAATGATGCTACCCCATCACCACCTCCACACCCCCAGCCCCACTCTCAAGGACTCCTGGGGATGCATGTCTTGGTTATATTAGAGTAGTAGTTGAAGAGTGAGGGGAGGGTTAGTATAAAAAGGGAGGGAAGAGACGGCCTGCTGGTGCCCCTAAGAGGCCTGGACTGTGCTTAGTGTTGTTTTATTAATCTGCACACTTCTGTGGCTGCAGCCCACAAACCCCTTAACCATGAGTCTCCTGCTCTCTTGACCTACAGACCACCCATTCATCTCCACCACCAACACTCTGTCCTTTCTTTTAGTGCAAATAAATCTAAAAATATTCAACCACACGCATGGCACGCAGGCAGCGAATCAGCTTCGGGGTCCCTTCACTCTTTTGAAATGTGACAGAACTGGAACAGTAATCAAAGCATGTTTACTTTAATTGACTGCCTGTTGATCAATATTATTTATTGCTCATATAACCACAATTTCTTGAAGTGCACTGAGTAGAACATAGAAAATGACTTCCCAGCCAACATAGCTTGTGCACAACATGCCGATGTAAACGGCCCTTGACTTTTCCGGTTGCAACACTACCAAAACTATGAAGGTGCAAGATATAGTTTTCAAGCAAACCTGTGCAGCTTAAGCTGCGCTGGTCAACACTTACATTAAATAAGCTGGTTGCAGGTGGCTTTAACACCATGTCTGTGCTGCCCTTTTCACATCCAAGTCAAAAAGCAAAACTATTCTATCATTACAATGTGTAAATCAACCAACAGAGACTAAATGTTCACATAAAACCCCAGAGATAGTCCTTTAGAAGAGTAGAGTGCCCCATGCTAAATAAGAAGCCGCCATGTTTTCCATGAGCAGACACAGACTTTACGCAACATGGCAACACTGTGTTGTAATGCATCAACCCTACTGAGAGCAGCACTGTCACTACCACTCTTCATCATCAGGAGGCGAACAAAACACCAGCCATACATCGTCTTTGGGGCAAAAACTACCTATGTTTGTGAGCATGCTGGTGTGCAGAAGTAACTTCCTGCCTATGCATTGCTGTGGATGCGCATGCATGCATCGTGTTCGCATATGCGAACGTGAGTATACGTGTCCGTCGTAACAGCATCCATATTAAACAGCTCTAGAGGTGACTGTGCTTCCCTGGGTGTCATGAATATAAGAGAAAGCATCCATCTTCATGGAATGCAATTTCACAGGTAGTGACAGTAAAACTGAGTCTACCCACTGAGTGCCGACACACAGACAGAAAGACACAGAGGGTGGAGAGAGACATAGAAAAATACAGGCAGACAAAGCTGCTACCCTGATTCTCCATCAGATTTTGCAGCTGCATCCAATATTCAGCTTAGGCTGTTATTTTTTTTTTCTTTCAACTGCTAAATTCCACTAAAGGCTAACCATGCTGATTGATTCAGCCTTATTCAACCCATGCTGACTTTATTCAAGCTACAGTTTCTGTGAAAAGGCCTAATATCAATTCCAAACTCATCAGGCAGACAGATATCAGGTCACTTTTCAAACTCAGCCTCATGCTTATCAAGCAATTACAATTTAGGTCCAGTTCGGGCAAAGATATCTGAAAAATTTATGAAGCTTATAAAAATACATTTATATACATAAATGTATATTAAAAAAAACCTTTTAAATCTAAAACACAGAACTACTTCATTCATATAAGAGAATAAATTACTACACATCTACCTTTTTTCCATATATGAATTATCCAAATTTCACATTTAGACTGTGTGAGAGATTATCTGTAATTAATTAACTGATAAAAAAAAACAAAAGAACATGTATGTCTTTATTCGCACATAATTTTCATTAATGAAGAGAAAATTAAATTACAGGTGGGAATTTCCTCTGATATACCTGGTGTATCTTTGAGAGTAATTAATCTCATTAAATAATCAAGGGGAATTCATCCTGTCTAACAGGAAAAAAGTCACAGTATTTAACACTAGGCTAATTATCTTAACCATGCATGAGATAATGAAGTAATTAGGGCAATTAAATCACAATTAACGCCTAAAGAACAAGTGATTATGCCACTCGCAGACGCATTAACGGGTAGGTAAGAGATTGTGCAAAATGTGCTTTGTATTATTTATGAAAAAACACATTTCTGCAGGAGTTAAAAACAATACGAAATCGTATTAGATGAAGGGGAGAGTGTAAGACTAATAGTAAATGACAGCTGTCTGAGAGGCCATCACTCTTTTCTGAAGATGGAGGGAGAGAGCCCTTTTGTCACAGCCAATCATTCTAGCCTTGAACATAAGCAGGGAAAACAATGTCAGTTTCAGGTTGAAAGAACAAAGAATCTGGAAGGCAGAAAGAATTGCACCAAAAGAAACATGGCTCACACATGAACCCAACAGCAGCTGAGCTGACAGGCAGCAGAGCCCAGATGCAAAGAGGAGAGCCGGTGATATGGCTCCTGCCATCTGAGAATCCAACCTGGAGGAAACCAGAGTACACGCGCCGCACCCTTGTTTTCTGCCGTCTTTTACCAGCACTCACAAGAAAACATGATTTTCCTCTTACCAAATTCCTGCACGGCTTACAAATATTTTGATAGGAGAAGCTAAAGTCCGTACGAATGAGTGTTTTTGTCAACTGTTCCAGTTTCTGTCTGCTCAGTCAAATCACTTCACACAGACGCTCGTGTTATTCACAGACGTGACAACATATTACTGTCATGTTTTATTTCAGACCTCTGTTGCCATTGGCATATTTGTGTGCTAGAACAGGTCTCCGGCTTGATCTTGTGGAAACAGTGTTTTTATTATTATTATTATTTGTGTGTATTTGTGTTTTTCCCCCCCGTTTGCTTTGTGACTCCCGTATTCTGACCACTGCATTCGCTTCAGCGGCCATCTTCAGGAGCTGCAGCACGCTCCATGGACATGAGTTGATGAAAAATATGAGTGACAAGATTCATGGCCATCAGAGCGGTAGAGGAAAATTGTATGGCAAAGGGAGAAAAAGAAGAAAAGAAAAAAACATTTTCTGAGGGAAAAGAAAAAGATTTTTCTATTTCTTCCAAAGGAGGAAAGGGATTCAGATTTGTAGGATCCAAAAAGAAAATGAATAAATGCACCATTTTTTTCTTTTTCTGCTTAATTTTTCTTTTTTTTTTCTTTAATTATTAGATTTTTTTCTTCCCATTTTTATTTTAACATGAATTATTTTGGCCTTTTCTAATGCATGAAATCAATTTCAGTTATAACACACAAACATTTTTTTTTTATTTATGTAGTTTATAAAAATAATTTTAACCATAAACTCAATCATAAATTGTATTTATTTAAGGGGGATATGCAGGAAAGTGTGGGTTTGTGAGAGGGATTCTGGACTCTATGTAAAGAAAGCCAGAATAGCTCAAACCTTTATTTGTTTTGGGGGTGTTTCTGCTGTTCGGTTTTATTTTTTTGGCCGTGTTTTTTCCTCTTTGGTGGTACACAGTGTTAACTCCATGCTTGATTTCTTTGCCACGCCAGGGATTTAGTGTGTTCGGGCAGTCACTTCTGCAGTTCGACCTGTGCTAAAGCACAACAGTCCCTTTCACTTTCAGCTCCCTCAGCTTTGCCGGCTGATTCCTACCAGATGCATCTGTACATAAAATACAACCTTGCTCTCAGCCAAGGGGGAAAGTATGTGAATAAAACAGTAAATGTTAAAATAGAGGGAAGGAATCCCTTTTTAAGTAAGATAGCACAATTTAACCAAGTTTAGATATTTTGTGCTGCACTTGTGCTTTGTTCAGAAACATGTAAACATTTAGCTTAAAACTATATCAAATTTGTCTGATGTTTCTAAACAAAAAAAGAAACAGTGTAGTACATTTTGTTCAAGTCATATATTATATTTTTGCTCTTTATTCGGTGAAAAATTTTATCGGCTGCAGACACGCTTTATTGTGGCAATGGCTTTTGCACATTTAAATTCAATTAACAGTAATAAGAGTGTTATGCCCACAAAATATAAAGGTTACGGACATGCTGTGACAAAATGCTTTTTCACCACATTGTAACCGCGGGTAAAAACGGCAGACGTCACGACACCTGTGCCGCAGCAGCCCTGAATTGGTTCTTCAGCAAGTGGCGAGGGGCTCCAGGGACAGAGGGAGGAAATGGCTGCTGTTTGCGCTTGAGCGGAGGTTAGCGGAGGGGCACGCTGGATTCTGCTGTGGCCCAGATTTTCTCCAATCCCTTTTGTCCGATCACTCCACATTTGAGTGGCTTTATAGAGAAATTGCTTTTATTGTGTCCACTCAGGAAAACCAAAAGCAAAAAAAAAGAAGAAGAAAAAAAAAAAAAACACCTCCAGCATCTAGTCCAGAGACAATGCTCACAAAAGCGCAGAGGAAATGACTTACGAACTAGAATTGGAGAGCCAACAATGTACCACTTTTGCTCTGCTTTTCTAAATAATATCTGGGAAATTAAGATTGAATATGTCAACACATGTTGCTCCTTCCCGGTAAAGTTTTTTTTAAAGCATGACGGAGGTGCATTGTGCTGAACATGATGGTACTCAAACAGGACATTAGAGGAAAGAAGAAAATCATCAGTCAAACATCATCATCAATTCTCACGTGAGGGCTAATGCATATGCACTGACCAGGCTGGAATAACAGAGTGCTTTTTCTGTGTCCACTGTACAATTCACACATTTGAGTCGAATGAAAATTAAACACAGGAGACAAGACCCTCACAATATTTTTAATCCAAATATAATCTTTTTTTTATGCACTTATTTTTTTTATTTTATTTTTTTATTACAAATTGGTTTCACAAATTCCAGTTTCTAAAAACACACTCAGTACATATGCACCTTCTATCTCATTAAAAAAAAAAAAACACTCCAGAAAGTCTAACTTCTTTGTGATTTCACAAACAGAATAAAGGTTTCTCAACTATCTACTACTGATCAGGTTTCACCATCCCTTAGATTATGAATTTACGCAGATCAAGCACAGTTTACTAACACAACCTTTTTTATTTTGGACCAAAGGGAAGATTAGACAGCAGTATTAATATATTAATATTTTTCTTACACTGCTCACATTATGAACAAGACAAGGGGACACACACTTCAGGTTGAATCAAGATAATGGTAAGCTACAGAAAACTTGTTCAGGTTGTAAATGACAGTTTTCCCTTTTTTTTACCTGCTCTCTAGCTGCTCCCTGACACAAAGGCACCCTGGGCAGTGAGCCATAAGGTCCATATCTAAAACTGGACTGGCAGGCAGAGAAATAAAATATATCCATCAAACCTATATCACAACTCCTGATTTACCTAGAAACTCCTCAAAAACTTTTTAGGTAATTTTTAAAAAAATATATATTTTAATACTAAATATTACTTTTACAATAAGCAGAAATAAACATCAGGTTCACAGAAACAGTTAAGAATAATTTAAAAAATCAGTAAAGGGAATGAAATTAAAAAAAGTTTTGACACCACATAAATAAGTACATAATAGAGAGTACTAAAATATTCATATGCAAGCAGAATTATCAGTTCTACTGCTTTATAAGAGAAGAACACACAAGTATGTTGCATTACTTTCAGAAAACAAGGACTTTCTCAGATGGGAATCATTTAAAAGAACATCTTGTTAGAAATAATAGTTAAGCTGCAGGTAAGACACATTGGCTGTGCAATTCTTTGAATTCACATAGTGCTTAAAGGAACCAAAAAGAAAGAAAAGAAAGAAACATTTCTGATAATGTCTTCTCTGTATGCATTACATTTTTATGTATTGTAAAATCATTGTAAAACCTGGGTTCACACTGCACACACTCAGACAAAGCAGGGATAAAAAAAAAAACTGACGCACGTTATTACACATAACGTATTCTATTCCCTTCTCTTGGATGGGCAATTTCAATGGCTCCTCTTCCATGCCAAGAGCATTTGTGAACAGAAATGATAACACCGGCTTTTACAATTTCTGTGCACTTCCTTGTTTTCTGGCTTGAAGAAAACCATAAAGCAGCTGCATCTGTATGTGTTAAATGAAGTGTGCAGCTGCCACACGAGAGTTGCGCGTATATGTGTGTGTGTGTGTATGAACTGATGGTCACTCACACATGTTTAAATGTGGGTTCTGGAAATGATGGACTAAAGCTGAAGGATGGGGGAAGGACACGATTTGGTGTTACTTTGCCCATGACAGTGGTTTGTTGTTGTTGTTGTTGTTTTGGGAGGGTTGGAGGGTGGGGGGGTGAACTTGCTTGGTTATTTATTTATTCATTCAATCATTATCCGGGCAAATGTGATGCAGTTTTAAAACAAACACCAACTCCAGGAAGACAAACTGAGAGAAATACAGGTAATGTTGAAGAGAAGCAACTTCACCACAAAAGATTAAAAGGCATCATGGAGGTGCAGAGGGAATGAAGACGGAAGGCAAGAGGGGACAACAGGATCGAAATTTGACAGATAAACAGAAAATAATACAGGAGTGCTCTCTTATTAATGCCAACCCCAGCAGTCAATGAATCTAACAAATATTTGTGTTGCTGCACTGTGTGCATCATCCATCCTTCAGATGGTCATACAGATGGTCAAAAAAGCACCAGGAGATTCTCAGCAGCCATCACCTCAAAAAAGAAAAAAAAGTGAGCACACAAACAAATAATCTCAAGCTTGTCAGTTAGTACAATACTATTTTGTTGATAATTTTGTGGCAATCGGTTAATGTCTGCAGGATGTTAAGGTGCAGATGTCGGCAGAGCACAGTCTTATCCCTGGGCTTATCATGTCGAGCAATACAAATTCATTTCATATTCATCAGAGTGGTTGTTCTCTGCAGGGGGCTCATGGCGCTACCTATCCCGCTCCCCCTTTTCTCTTTGATTTGGCTCATTTGAGCAGTGCGGTCCCCGGCAGCTTGTTAGAACTGCCACCTCGGTGACTCTGCCCCCTGGATGGAGAGGGAAGGGGGAAGGATGGGGGAGATGGCAAAGATGGAAGGGGTGCTCAGGGGGGTGTAGGGGGTGGGGGTGCATGTTGGGGACGAGGAGGTTATGGCTCAGGGAGGGGGTGCAGAATGATAGGTTGGGGAGGCCTACCCCAAAGCACTTTCACAAGTCACGGATGAGCAAGCAACGTTCAGTGACCGGAACCTAGGGAAACCTGAATTAGGCCCACCATCTACTGGCCAGACATGGGTACTGCAGACTTACTGGTACAAAAGAAGAGGTGTAGAGAAAGCTCTATTCTGAAGCTCAAATATTTTCTATTTTCTAAGCAAATGAATCACTTAGACAGAAATACAGCTACTTGAAAATGAAACATTTGTATGACTTTCAGAGAAGAGCTGATGTATGGCCTTACTGTATTATTCTTACTTTTCTGTTTGTTTTTGTTTTTTATCTTATATTTTCCTTTTACCTTAATTTGAATATGCATGTTTCCACTTACCTATAGCTAATGCTGGTATACCTCAATTCCCCCACTACGATTCAACAAAACTGCAAATGGATAATATGCAGTAGGAAAGTAGAGTGGGAGAGTGAAGTGATCTGATAAGCTTGAATGATGACATTTAGTTGTGATCAACTTTAATGGGTATTTACTGAGGCTATAGTTTGAAAAAGTCTTCATCCCACAGATGCATGCAAAGGAGCAATCATCACTCTAACAGATCAACTTTGTCATTCAGTTCCGAAATATAAATGCCTAAATAGTTCCTTTGGGTAATCCTGAGAGATCTGAGTATCATAATAATGTTGGTTGTGAGATGAAGTATTTTTTTATGGAACACCAGGAAGTTCCATAATCAACTTTCTGGGTGAGTAAACATATGTATTAATAAGATGCTATGACCTTTGCCGTCACCAGGATTCTACGAAAATGAGTACGCGCATCAGACTTTGGTCGCCTTAAAGGCAGGACATCTTATAAATATTTTGTTCATATTTGTCAATAAAAATATCACCCACATTTTTAAAACCTGAGATAAAAATGTTTTTTTTTTCAAATGGGCAACTTTGGTTTCTACTGAACTTCACTCTACATTGGACCAATAAATTCATAAAAAGTGTTTTATATTGTTCTCCCACCTTCTTATTTTCTAAGGTCATATTCATTTATCACAGCATGATGAGTGGCGGAGACAGGACAAAGACTTGAATATGTAACGGCAAGCCAAAGAATAAAAAGCACAGAGTTTGAGGGTGAGGGCCAACGCATATTCAGCCAGAAGACCCGGCCTGATTAGATGTCCAGACGTGATATAACCTTCAGGAGCCGACAGACAAATCGGACAGAGGCAGGAGGGGTTACTTGCAAACCGAGATACACAGAAATGTGGGTACATGCAGGAGAAATCAGAATAACTGTCTTTTTTTTCCCCAGTTTGTTCAATGAAATTAAAACAGGACTTTTTAATTTAATAAATCCTTAAAAATTCTCACCAATCAATTAGAATTCAAGTATTTTAAGAAAATAACAAAGGGACATTAATGGTTTAAAATTTTGGGGAAAGACCATGCCGGGTCAGACTTGGGGATTACAGTGAACAATATCAAGTATGCAATAGGTGAATTGAAACTCATGCAATGCTGCATCACAGTTAAGCAACCCCCAATTTAGAAGCTTGACAAGGGTTTATATTTAGAGAACGTGGTTATGAGTTTGTTCCTGTGTTCAGTGTCTTTGAACAATAAAAAGTATCTGTTTTACATGACAGTGAAAGACCCTAAACTGAATTACTGCAAGATATGTGAAGGATGTAGAGGCAGATTGCAACCAACTAAATACCCAGTACCTCAACCCCTCTGCAAGACTGCAAGAAGAAGTTAGTAAACTATTAAAAGCTCAAAGCAATCTTTAGGACTGCTTCTTAAATTTTTGAACGCAGTCTCACACCAATTTGGCCTTCACGCTGATACTTGGCTGTTAAAGTTTTAAGTGAAATTAGAAAAAGTCCATACAGCATTCAATAATTGTGCTAAAGTGTAGTGATGGAGCAAAATCTTCATGTAGATCTGAGGTGCATTTGGCGTTGATGGATCTTCAATAACTAGAAGTCCAGTTCAGTTCTACTGAGGCACATTGGATCAATTATAGGACTAAAAACCAAATGTTCTCATTTTTTATTTGCTTTACTGTGAACTTTGTTTATTGTGCCTGGCCAAATTAAAAAGTGAGAAGTGGCATTTGGCACAGCCAGTTTCACACTAATAATTAGCCAATTATAATAAACGGTAAGCAAAAAACTAAATATAGAAAAGCAAGTACAACGACTCTTATACAGTCCAAAACAATATAATGTACTAGTATACTGCATTATCCAAACTGAGGCTGAACTGCAACATGACAGCATGAATTATATATTCTTGCACCGTAGATATTAAATCCAGCAATGCTTATCCTTTCTTCTTTTCATACTGGATGTGTGAACAGGAAGCGAAATGGAGGGCAGCACTTCCAAAGGTCCGTTTCTAACCACGACCTGAGTGTTAGTGTCCAGCTTTTAGGAGACTATTAATGGGCGGTTCAAATAACTTCAAGGGGCTGGAGAAAAAGGAAAGTTAATTACAACATTGCCAATGACAGTTTTTTGTTCTTTCCTGAATCTGAATAAGTTTTTCATTAATGGTGTCACTGAGATCAGCACTTATCAGTACCTCCGGAGGGATAGCGGAGGAGAGGGGGGGGTTACGACAATCACTGATTCTTTCACACAATTTCACCATCTAATTTCCGACCATGCATTTTGGATCAAAATTAATTTCCTTGGCTATCTAATAGATCAGAAACAAGTGATTGCTGAAGATGCCAATCCCAGAAGGCACAATGAGATCTCTCACTGCCACTCTCGCAGAGAGGATTGCGTATCCCTGTCAAAGTGAAGACGCGTCACACAGACTGAGATGCAGTTCAGCCTGGGATCTCCCTCATCAGCCGTTTCCTAACTATCACACACACAGTTCCTCAAATGCAATACCTCATTGTATTTAAAGAAAAATGCAAGAAGCAGTGCTACATTGTGTTCATCATTACTTTAAACAACAATTAGCTCTGCTGGTGATACTTATCAGTCTCATAATGAGGAAAACAATGAACTCTGCATATCTAAAGGTGCAACAAATTAGGATTATTTCATCCTTTGGTTTCCATGACCCACTCTATTCTACATTATACATGCACTATCTTGTAAGATTCAATGCGTGTTTTCCACACGACTCCCCACTGAAACAACTGGGGGGGGGTGAAGACAGCCTGAGGCATTTTAGCATACAGCCCAGCTTTATGAGGTTTTGCACTATAAAGACTATGAATGCACACTCAGGGTGAAAAGTGGATGAACCGTGCCCACGTAAATACATTCAATGAAATACCATTACCATCATCATGGTATGCACTTTAGCTGTAGGGGTGGTCCCTGGGTAGAACCTCCGAGTTGGGGGCAGGGTGCAGTGGGCAGGATGGGTTAAACGGTGGTGTTGTAAAACATTTATCTGCTTCGGATAAAGCATTACATAGGTTGAACCTCATCCCCTGCCATTACAGAATTACCCTAACGGCTGCCGTTGTGTGTGCCCAATCCCTCTCCGCCATCTTATTGATTTTCACACCCTGAGAGCGTGAGTGCTCCCAAAGGGCAGTAAATTATAGAGAGTTTTACAGGGAATTACGCCTGAAACACAAACTTTACAAGAATACAGGTGCCATTCTTCCACAGGCGACTGTAAGAGAAGAGGCATGGAGGGTCCTATTTGTTTATTTCAATAACTCACATTAAAGCGTGAACTCACACAGCCACATAAATAGAAGCTCAGCCCAGTGTATATGTCCACTGCTGTGACATTCAAAGAAAAAAAAAAGGGGTCTATAAGAAAATGCTCCAAGCACTGTTATTTGACATTTTACCCCTACGGCTAGCTGGGAAGTGACTAGAAGAGACCGCATCAGAGAACGACGACATACAGTGCAGTGAAAAAGTATTTGTACCCTTAGACCTAGTCATGTACAAAATACTAGTTTCAAATAACAACATCATTGGTTTGAAAAAAAGCTAAGCCAACTTCTCAACATGTAAAATACTAGCGATGCATTTGCATTCAGTCCCCTCCATTCTGATACCACATCACATCAAAATATGTTTTTCCAAAAGCTCATTTTAAAATGTACATTGCAGTTTGTCATGGTAAGGTGGTAAAATGTGGAAATATTTACAGATTATGAGTACGTTAAGAAGTCTACTTTTATTTTGGATACCATTTGACTTTTTTTTTTGAAAAGTTACTTTGTAGAGAAGAAGTCTTCCCATATGATCTTCTGTAATTAAAGCCAGACGAAACTCTTGTAGATAGAGGTATACCATAAACTTTAATAGTCAGTGGAGGGTTCAACAAGGAGCACAATATCGCCAATAAATTCCAACAATACAATAATGTACACTGTTCTTTATATAATATACTGTTGATAATTCAAAAGGCACCATGCAGACTTCCATTTATCTTTCTCCTGAAGAGCCAACTCTGCAATAGATAGGTATGGTATGATGCCAGGGGCAGATCTCTATAGGGGTGGAAGAAAGAATTGAGGAAGAAATTGCAACTAATATGAGTTCCTTACTTCTGCAACACCTGGATGTATATGGTTTCTTTTCATTTGTCCGCCAGCTACACTCACTCATAGTAAAACTAGCTCTCAACACCAGCTCTCTGTGACCTCGGGATAGCCCTGCAAACATGAAAGACCCTTTATCTGTTCCAGGTGTGGCCCGACTCACACTGGGAGTGTGTGTGACTGAGAGAAATCAAGTGGGAGATGCAGATGTTTATGTACAGGAACAGATTCAAGATCCACAGGCAATTTGCAAAACTAAAACAGAAGGGCAACACAAACTCTGTTAAGCTCAAAGCATGTGAAAGCAATAAGACAGCCTTGTACACCGCCCCGCTCAGAAGCTCTGATATGTATCCAGATAGAAATGCTTTTTACACACGGCTTAAAAAGACTGCAGCTCCCTCATAACATCAAATACCTCTCAGTCAACCAGCCTGATTAGATTTTCGTAACTTATTTTTGCAGAAATAAAACTTACAGAGAATGCAGCAAGATCAGGTCAGAAATATTTAGCATTGCTAAATCATCTTAAACAAAATGTGCTTCACAAAAAGATACAACTCTCCATGTTAAAGGAAATCTTTCAGGAACAGAAACACACAGGGTGGCACGGAGCAGCACGGAGCACAGTAGTGACCTCGGACCTTCCCTGCTCCCCTCTCTCCGTCTGGTTTCAGGTTAAACTTGACCCCTCACACTTGACCTCTGAGGAGCTTGGCTCGGTGATGCTTGAGCCAGCAGAGAGGCAAGGGCACAGCTGTGAGGGAGGGTCTGCGCCGGGACAGACTTCCCTCTGACAAAGGGAGAAATTCAATTGAAGCATATTAGTGT
Source organism: Brachyrhaphis roseni (assembly GCA_903066815.1). NCBI lineage: Eukaryota > Metazoa > Chordata > Actinopteri > Cyprinodontiformes > Poeciliidae > Brachyrhaphis > Brachyrhaphis roseni. The sequence goes on along the minus strand of CAEFZY010029013.1, from coordinate 29,306 downwards.
CCGAGCAGTTGAATATCACTCATTCGAGCTAACTGGAAACATCTTTTCTCCTGCGCTCAAGGCAGCTTCCATTAACCCTCTGAAAAACAGCGGGAGGACAGGGGTTGGGCGGGTCATACAAAAAAGCTCTCTGCCTCAACTTTCCAAGCACTTATCTGTGGCCCTCTATTTTTAACCTCCGATACGTGCATTATTTTCAATACTACTGTCCTGAACTGTCAAACAGCCTGCAGGTTTGACATATGAACGGAAGTCCATCAAGAGAACAACCGGTGAGGGTTCCCTGCAGACGGTCAGACAGAAGACAGATATATGGACCCAGGTGAGGCCTTTGGTGCCAAGGGACACAACTCAGGACAGATTACAAATAAGACTGAGAGGAAAGGGATGGAGCAGAATAGAACCTGATACTCCATAGAGAGGCTCATCCCATAACTGTCACCTCTGCAGATTGAGCTGTAGTGCTAAATGAAGATAAAGTATTGATCCCCAAAGTAACATCTGGTGTTTGGTAAGAAAAGAGTTCTCTATTGATATTTGAATATTGCCGTCAATAGTGACAGCCATTTACAAGCATTAAAAACGAAAGACATCTAACATGGAGCCACAGCTTTACATCTGAGCTTATTTTGCGACAAATTAAATAAGACAACAACAACAACAAAAACAAAAAACTGAAAATTTGGTCTCATCTTGCACCCCTCCCTCATCTCCCTCCTCCCCATCCCCTATGTCTCTTTTCTCCACAATCAGTGTCAGAAGAAGCAGTGAGGAACGGTTTGTGAGAAACACTTATCTAGCACAGCGGCAGAGCCCTGTTCCTACACCCTTTATCTCACCAGGAGATGGAATTCAATATACAAAAACCCCATCATGCAGCAGCATCATGCCTGTGCTGGGGATAAGGGCAGGGTTGCCAGGTAATTGGTTGGTGGTGGACGAACACAAGGTTTGAGACTACCCGTGGAGGAGTGGAGATTACAGGAAGGGTTGTGGGGGGTTTGGAGAGAGGGATTCTTGACAATCTTCCCCCCCACCTTAATTTTCCATCAACCTTTCCAGTTCATGTGCTCTAGACCCACAGTGATGTGCAGATGTGTTTGCTGGTTTGTGTGTTTTATTTTATTTTTATGTGGTCCCAATATGATAACAAATCACCCGAGTTGTTGGTACACCTAAATACAATGAATTCCTCAAACCTTTTAAAAAGAGAAGAAAGGAAATCACATTGTTTCCATTATGCAACTTTGTATTTGCATCCTCCTCTGCACACATTAATTTGGAAAACCCCTCACATCCATGACATTTAAATTAAAATTAAAGCAGATAATGTCATGGCAAGAATCGAATATCATTATAGAGGAAAAATAATTTTGTTCCTTTGAGATAATGTAAAAGGGGATTGGAGGGTGATGATCCCACACATTTAGTAAGAGAAGCCAAGGAGGAAAGTAGAGCAGGAAATGGACCAACATACTTTTTTTTTTCCCCATTTCCCAGAGACCCCTCAAGATAACAGGCATTGTAAGGGGGGGAAAAAATAAAAGGAAGATATGAGAGAAAAAAAAAGAGAAAAAGTCATTTCTCTGATTTATTTATGATGCAATGAAGGTATGCTGAACGCATCAGAACGTGCAGCAGTGGTCATGCTGTCAGGGAAGATGAAGTGTCTTCATAGTCGACTGAGCGAAGAGCAAGGAAAAGAAAGAGGGAGAAAATTAGAGAGGGAGAGAGAGGAAGGTAGCTATACTGCAGGAGGGTGTTAACCATCTCATCTCTGCCGCACCACCGCACTCGCCACAAAATGGCTACTTCGTTCCTTCTGACGGCCGGCACCAGGAGGGGGGGCCCCATCTGAACCGCCGCTATCTCATCTCCCACCTCCGTAGCCTATTCTTCAACCTCAACTATTTCTCATATTTATGGACTGTTTTCATCCAACAGTCTGCTGAGCAGCTTCTCACCTGCACCATTTTCTACCAAATGGGATTTGTTAAATACTCCTAACTTTTTAAATCTCTGTTTAATGTTCTGGTAAATTACAAAACTACCTCTCAGTTCATTTGCCTCCGCAGCCCTTATAGATGCTGTATCATGAACAATACAGTTAGATGAACAAAGACAGACTCATGATATCCACTGGATGCTTGCGCGATGCTCCCTGTGCAAGAAAAGGGTGGCTCAGCTGTAAAACAGCAGAGAGTTGCTCAAATAGACAGGCTGTCATCCTTTAATGAAATTCTTGCATACAATACACATGTAGGCAGATATCTGGGGGAATCAGTGCATGCTCCTCAGCTACTTAAAAACACATGAGTTGATCTCCAGGCCAATATCACCCTCTGCAGGCAGAAAAAACACAATTACTCTCTTCAAATGCATCCCTTTTAAAATAAAATAATACATTTTTGAATTTTGGCCAATTTTATGTTTGAAGAACCTTGATGATGTCCAGCTTTAAGTACCAAACAAATGTGCATACTTTAATAAGTTGAGCAAATTATTCACACTGTGAAAGGTTTACTGTTTGTCACAAGAAGCCTATGCAACAAAAAATTTTCATTTAGGTCCTTTCATTTCCTGTTTTTTTCATTCTGTTTGTATAATCACATACGCTATGTTATAACTATGTTATCTATGTGGCGTCAGAAAAGTAAGAGTGTTCAAATATTGTGCATTCAGAACATGGAAAACATTGATTTTACATGCAGCTTTGAAACATTTGCCTCAAGTTTATTATGCACCTAATAAAACTGAAAACCTGCTAGTTTAATTCACATAACAGAGATGATACAATAATTTATCCACATCATCAACCTATAAACTCAGGAAACTCCAGAAATGTGTAAAGGAAATAAGTGAGGATGGATGGAAAAATTGGTAAAAAAAAAAAAAAAAAAAGTTTGAAGCAGTATTTAGGATGCAAATGATTCTGTCATATTCATGGTATTTTAAAAACAATTAATCTATATAAATGTTCAACATATTAGTACATTGCCCTAAAAGCAACATATTTAAAGGCACAATACGGAGACTTTTATGACAAAACAACTGCACACATCCCTTTATGATGAATAATTAATATTGTAAAGTCATAAGCTATATTAGATGCCTTGAGAAAAACAACCAATTCCAAGGTTCTGCATTAAATGAAATCATTTTTAGAGGTAACTCAGCAAGCCAGTCGATATATCTACATTATCATTCTGCTCAGAAAATTAAAACTATATAAGCCTGATAAAAAAAAAGATCTTCTGTGCTTACGTGGTGCCATCTCTGGCTGCAGTTTATCCACCTATTGGCCAAGCACTTCTCCCTTTGTGTTATAGACGACTTTGCAACTGAGCCTTTGAATCAACTGATGCTTTTGCACGAGCTCTCAACTCCAAGGTTATTTCTTCTGGATTTCCTTTAAGTTCTTTAAAGAGAAGCTGGCATTTGGAATACATATTATACATTAAAACTCAGTCAAATAAACTAACAAAAGTTCGGAGATCAGCAGCATCAAAGCATTCTTGGACTGGCTCAAACCACATGATGAGCCTTGTGTCTTTGCGAGCAAAAGCTCGTAGATGTTCAGCACATTTCTGAGCCCAGCTTTAGATTTTTTTCCACAAGATTATCTTTAGGTCTTTGAAGCCCAGAACCCACCTGCTTCAATTCCAACAGCGCTGCTCCTCTGGTTTCCAGGCTCTGGTTCCATTGGTCAAAATAAACAGCACCTATGAGCCTTACCCTGAGGGAAATTTTTCTTTATTACTGACCAAAGTCTGTGCGGAAGCCTAGCAGAGATCTTCAAAACGCTCTGTTAAATATGCCCTCCCTATGAAATATGAAGTATTAGGGCACATTACTAGAAATCTAATAGAAATCTAACTTTTTGGATAAGTCAACAAGTCTCCTTGATATACAGTGATTGTAACTTCAGAAGAATTTAAGGTTGAGCCAGTAAAAATTGGTAAAGGGACTGAAAAATACAACCGCTGATATGTTAAATGGGATTTTATTAATTTTGCAAAAATGAAAAGCTTGTCAAAGTTTTGTTTTAGGATAAAAGTTGTATTTCAATATTGAGATGATAATGATGAGCAACACAAAATATCTTATTTATAGTTAGGCATAAAAACACAAATTTCAAGTTTAAGTACAGGAACTTCTGGGTTAGCAATAAACATGTTGGTGCTTTAATATCTTCTTTAATTAAAGTATATATAATATTATTTCATTTTTTTTATTGTGTTCAGGGTTGTAGCTTGTGACATTTATAGTTATTTGCACAACAGCACTTAAAATATGTGCAAATATGCACAAAAGAAGTAAGCAGAAAGCCACTGTTAACATAGCAGAAGGTTGTTGAAGAGTGACAACGCTGACGTTTGGAACATCAAAGTTGGACATCAATGTTCACCTGAGACAAAAATAGTGACAGTAAAGTCTGCAGCTCAAATTCTTTAGCCAAGTGGAAGAAATTAAAAGATATAGAAATAGAATATTGTCAAAAAGAGATAGGTTGAAGACCTGACAAACTGGCACCCTATCAATATGTTTAAAAGGTTTGAAGAGAGCCCAGTCCGCTCGTGACAAAAACTGTAAATGATACAGTAAAATTCTGGTAGCTTTCAGAAAAATTTCATTTCTGCTCTGGTTCTGACCATCGATATGCACATCGAAGCATCAGCATGTTCTCTCAAAGAATAGTCACTAAAACGTTCACTCGTTATCCACAAGGTATGAACGACGTCGAGTTTCAGCTTTCCAAACAAATCCATTCCAACATGTAAAGGTTTAGCTGGCCTTTAGCAACGTAACTGTTAAACATTAGTAAGAAATTAAGAAACTCCAAACAGTTTGTTTGGAGTTGTACACAATAACTTTTGGATTTAAAAAGTTATTTTAAACTAAGGTCACTAATGTGGTGGAACGATGGGGAAAAAAAACATTGATATAAAATCAGACTGGCACACACAAACCCCTCCGTTAACTTGTGTCAAACAAAGTAAAACCATCAGTTGCAGCTCAATTGAAAAACTTTGCAGCAGGTTGCATTAACTTAATACAACCTGCAGACGTCAGAGGATGTCTTATACTGAAAGAATATAAAGAAAAAAATTAAAAAGCTCTCTTAAACTTTGGATTTTCCTGATAAACTGTAGCAAAAGTGCTTGCTGTATGTCTTCTCTGTATTCTCGATCAGCTGAAGAGCATCCATTCACTATATGCCAATAAAGGAGATCTTTGTAATAAAGGAAACTGTAAGTAGTTACCATACATGCAGCAATAGTTAATTGCCCATTGAATGTCCAGATTACATGGCAACAAGGTATGCCTTTAAAATGTACATATCTGCTCTAAAAGTTATTACATTTATTTTTATGGCTTATTTATGTTACACATTTCTAATATTTCTCAGCTTGTAGCATTAAAATATATATTTTCCTCTAGGTTACAATAAAGTTGATCATGCTTGAGTGCTTGAATTAACTTTCTACATTTAGTTTAGCTTTTTTTTTTTGTTTTGTTTTGTTTATTGACTGTAAGCTGATTGAATACAGGCAATGTAGGTCAGTCAATAAAGAAAAATTCCTGAAAATTATTCATGTTAGTAAAACAATGGCTGAACAGAAAGCAAAGCCCATCATCACTATTACAAAGTAATTAGAATTCTGAAAACTTTGACAGGCATTTAGAATGATTAGTTTTCTACTTTGCATACAGCAGCAAATATATAAAACTTTAAATCTAAATAATATGCGCACATGCATCTGACATGTTAAGATGCAAATGAATGAAAACAATTAGGCTATTTGACTGTACTCCATTCCTTTGAACTTAAATGCTTAGGCATGCAAGTTCAAACTCTGAAAGCAAGAAAGGTTTGTACCACTGACAGGCTTTGTGTGTAAATCCTTTTGTCGTTTCCTCTCTCATAAAGTGTCGCTGTCCTGATTACCCCGCAGTGCAGCGGAGAGGCAAATGGGTGAGCATCAAAGGGAGCAGAGGGGTGGGGGGGATATGCGAATGAGATGCTCACTGACCCTGCCACCATCACAAACCACCAGTCTGATCTAATATCCTGACTGACTGAAGCAGTGGGAGGCTCGGCCCACATCAGACCAGCTCTGCTGACATGGAGCATCTCATTCAAGCATCACAGAGTTGTAATAAAACCTAAACGTAGAGCATCAATAACAAAAATGCAATAACAGCGACTGTAGATTGTTTTATGTTCTTGCAACTTTGACTTCGTATTAAATATAGATATAATTAAAATGAGAATCACAACCAATCACAACAAACCAACAACTTTGGGTCTTTCCTTTACATTAATAAAATCTTTACCATTTATATTTGTTTAGCACTGGATGTATAGTGTGTACTGGCAAACAAATGCATATTTGTGGCAATATATAATTGATGAGCTAAAGATGTAACAGTCTGTGACCACATGACTTCAGTCATACCAATAACTAAGAAAAAAGGGCTCCTTAATAAAGACCATCTTTTGGTTTCCATTATACCTTCAACTCAAATTTGACAAATCCATCTTGGTAGCGTTGTTTTTCCATTATTCATTAAATTATTTTCATATTACAAGCTCTTAAACACACAAACAAAACCTTTTAAAAATGACCACTCTTCTCAAAAGTGTGCCCACTCCTCCAACTCTTCATGCTTAAACTTTACTGAGAAATGAATCTGTTGTGCCAAGTTGCAACGAAAGGTCCACAAGGCACACCGACAGGCCTGTACGCCACCGCTTAGTAAAATCAGCAGAATGGACAGCAGCGCTGGAGACTGACTGCATCCCACGTCTGCTCAGATTAAATGAGAGGCTGACGATGCTAATTAGGCAGAGTGAATTTACATCAACAAATTATGTAAGTAGCTACGAGAGTAACAAAGCGTGATACCAGTTAAGTCGCAGTTTGGCAAGCACTGCGCTGCCACTTCATGCTGATGTGGTCATGGTCGATCAAGCAGAGAAGCTTCAAATGCCAATTAGACATGAGTGGGTAATTGTGTCGGGGGGGCTGGTGGCACGAGGGAGTTTGTTATAATGTCCTGAGGCACTTTGTGTTTCTATCCTTCCCTGACATAGTAACTAACACATCTGAATACACTTAGATGGAAGTGCTTCTTACGAGCACACACATGCACACCACGTACACACAAAGGGAAAACTGTTTAGTCCTTTTTTAGGACAAGAAAAAAAGGGAACGCTTTTTAAAAATTTTGCAAAAAATTAGGGTTATAAATCAATTTGAAAAAAATGAATAACTCAAGGGAGCATGACATTGCTTCAAAAATAAATATGTCTCTTTTTTATTCAAGAAATAGAATAAGACAAATGTATCTACAGTACAAAAAAGTCTACATTTGTCCCAAAATGCAGTTCAGTCCATTTACCCATCAATGCCTCAGATAAGCAACCTTTTGATAATTTGTTAGATAAGAATAAAAATAAGAATTAGTGTGGGAGAAGGTTTAAGTGCAGCACATATGTCTTTTATTCTATCCTCAAGTAAATAAGCCCACAGGGTCAAATTACAAACACTTCAGTCATCCTGTAGGGTCATAATGCTCATCACAATCAGTTTGTGCAAATTAAACCATATATTGTTGCATTTGCTTTTTATTTCTAATTAGTTTATAACTATTATAACTAATCGGGGACGTGGAAGAAAATCACTTCCACAAATACGACCACTATGAAAGAAACGTAACAATGTTTAAAAATGGCCAAGAAAAAAAAAAAAGAAAAAAGTCCTTGTGTTTTACCAAAAACCAGGTAGGGGAGAGGAAACAGCGGACAGAAGGTGCTCTGCTCAGATAAAGGGGTATTTTCAACTTTCTGGTCTACACACAACATGTTATGTGTGGTGGAATTATAATATACCTACAGAGTACAATGGTGGTAACGGCTTCATGCTTACGGGGTGGGGACCACCACAAAAAACTTTTGCTCAGGGCACCAATGTGAATGGAAGGAATGGAAGAAGATTGTTGTAATAGATGGAAAGATGGATGAAACTAAATAGAGGGCAAAGAAACTCTGGTAATTATGCAAAATGTTGGACAGCTGGGGGAAAAGATCACCTTCTAGCAGAGCAACAACCCCAAAACATACAGCCAAAGCTACATAACCATTTATATCGAAGCATATGCACGTGATCCGACGGTCTAGTCAAAGTCTAGACCACTTAAAATTGATGGTCAGAGACATGCTTCATCCAGTCTGACTGATCTTGTGTTATTTTTAAGGAAGAACAAGTAAGGTTTTTTATTATTATTTTGAGCATGTAGTTAGTCAAACCTGACAGGGACACACACCAACAGGCTTGCAGCTGCAGCAAAATGTGGTTAAAATTAACTTTTAAACCAGTTTAAGCTAAAATAAGGAAATCTAATAAAGTGATGCACCAACATGCGAAAGATCAAACTGGGATAATTTTAAAAGCAGTCCAAAATCACATGCTTGTTAATTTTTCAGTATTTGTTAATCATCCCTGACACTGTGCTGCTGATGACCTGTTGGGTTTTACACATTTCACTGCTAAATGAGACTGCATGTTATGTTTTGCCACAGCACAGTACACTGATTCTTAAATTGTTCTACTTTCACATAATAGTGCAGCAAAATGAAAGAAAAACCTTGATGGCCAAGGATGTTATTAAACTGCTAAAAGCAAAGGACACCAGCTTTCCTCTCTGCTCAGAAGCACCGGCTGTTTCCATCATGCCCTGGAGTCTTTTCTTTCCCCCTCACTCTCGCAGCAGGTCTTGATAACCCAGGATGCCCACCCACATTTCCGCTATCTAGGCTGCTCTTGATTCTAATTAGCTCAGACCAGTCTTATGCCTCCGTAAATCCCTGCATGCGAAGAGTCTCATGGTAACATTCTTTCACCTAATGGCTGCACAGCAAGGGGCATTTTCAACCACATTACCTCTTACTGAGTTACGATGTCCCATTGTTCCAAATAAGACAAATTTAATCGATCCAGTCTATAAAAATCCCTGTGTCACTGTGAAAGCCCTGCTTCCTGGGCTTTTTTATTTATTTATTCACTGCAGTTTCCCCCACCATAGAGAGTTAAGCTCCACATGAAGCACAAGGAAATTAGTTTTACTCCAAACCTTGCTGGGGAAAAATAGGAAGGATGCAGAGAAGAAATTCAAAGGTTTCAAAATTAGATCAATGGTCCCGGCAATCAATCAAAGCCAGGGTTCCTCAGGTGTCAGCCTCGGCTGCAAGTTCAAAATGAACCTTTTAAACAGCATGTGCAGAGTCCAGCCTCGTGTGAATCATTCAAGGGAAAAAAAAGGATTTGGGAAATCAAAAATGTTGGGCACAAAAAAAAATGATTACCAACAACATAGATTTTTATTTTACTTTATATTACTCATGTTTCATGTGTCTTTTCTGACACTCTCTGGATTGAGAATGAGTAATACATTAATGGGCAAAAAGGTTTTCCAATTTCATGGTCAGGTTAGTAAAGTAGAGTTTAATATTTGACTAGCAAATATGACTCTTTCAGTGTTTAAAAAAGGCAAACTTTTTAACAAAGTACGTATAGAAAGTATATTTGTGGCCTGACTTTCAACCACTGGACACCTAATCCTGTTACCAAGCACTAAGAATATTAAGCCCGGCATAATACTTACGTGATTAGCTAAAATAAATACTATATCCTGTGTAAATGCTGGGATTGGATTGAGCCGAACATTAAAACACTGGCCTTAAGCTCGCCTGCTGGAGAAAGAAAAGTGATAATAAGAAGAAAAACGGTGGGTGGATACTGAAGTAATCCTACCAACAGAGTGCTTCCTCCATGAAGGATTTAACCATTCCCAGTAGCTAGATAAACCCGATATTATAGTGCAGGGCAGGGGGTGGTGCTGTATGCAGTTTGTGTTGCTAGTGAGATGTGTGTTCAGGGTGCATAATTAGTCCTCCATTTCTTTTTTCAACCTTCTGAAAAACTTCTATTAATCAGATTTTCCACATAATTGCTGTTTAAATGGGAAATGGACAGTGTTATTCTGCTAATAACCACTTTGTATTAATAGTGCCATTTTTACTGAGTTAAAGAAATTACAGATGTGATGGCGTTCTGGTCAGCACATTCAGAAAATCAGATTTTAACAATTAATGACTTGTTACATAAAGTGATCAGACCAAACCTCCTGACAGATTTCAGTAAGTGCTAAATAAATCCTAAATTGCCCCAAAGTAATTTACCTTAAACATCTAAAATTAAGTACAATTTGTTTCTTAGAACAAATATTCTATGATTTCACGTTTATTTCTGTCACGGTACTTCCCACCACTCAAATTTTGTGTTGATTAGTAACCAATTAACTATATATTTCTAAAACTAAGCTGAGAAAATCTGAGAGAAAATCATTTAAAGCTTTTCTAATTTCTACAATGAACAGCATTACCATTACTTCTTTTTTATATATATCTAGGTCTTTTTGTTGATGTTCTTTTATCAACCTTCCATATAAAAAATGTCTCTTGTTTACTCTAAAACAGCATTTATTCAAAGATTTTTTTTAATAACTTCATAACTATTTCTCACTTTAAACCATTAATGTCATTCCATAAAAGAGTGTTCACATTCAACGTCAGGAAAAAAGACTTTCAAACAGAACTATTATAAATGCTTTTCAATGTATGCAAAAAGTCGAGGAAGGAATTGTAAAAAATTGTTAAATAGAATATCCTTGTAATCAACTTTCCCAAATGGACACGTAGAATGAATACTAATGAACTTTACAGATGGAGCTGCTGGAAGAAATTAGGAATGGGGCAATTAAAGAATGCCTGAAGCAGCTGAACAGAGCACAAAGTATCCAGTCTTTCTAATTAAATGCTGTGGCAGAAACATGGCCTTTCACCTCCTCTTCCATTTCACTCTGCTCCCAAGTGGTAGTAAAGACGAGGGGTGCCTCACAAGTTTTATGCTAGTATTCTCCACTTGAAGGAAAAGCCTGTCTTATTCATGGACAGCAGATTTTATCAGCTGCAGAAGTCATGAAGTAAATAGATATTGCTGACTTTTCTCAGTCCATAAGGATTATCCCAGCCTATTGCTGTGCACTTGATTTAAAAATCAGCAGCTCTTTTAACAGTGAAGAAAAAAAATGCTTGATCTATGAGAGAACCTCAGCCATGCTACTGCAAATTTCCCTTTACAGCTGTTCAAAAATACCCATACAGATGAGCCATTTTTTGTAGGACGCTTGCATCCCTTTTGATGTCAAGAAGGTTATTTCAACAGCTCTAATATACATAATACACACTATACACTTTTGGCACAATTGGATAGAGATGGCTAAGACACAGTGCTTTGTAAATTTAAGAGAACAGGACAGGGAAAAGTTTCACAATCAGTTCCCACATGGATTTCTTAGGACGAGACAGAAAGGAGGAACAACTGTCAAAGGGACTGGTAATGGTACGGAAGTTAATAAAATGAAACCAGGTAATGGAAATTGCTTTTAAACCACAAGCTACATTCCCCCTAAGATAGAGATTGCTTAGGCTAATAGAGTCTGACAGCCTATTCCACAGCAGTTCTTCACTTACAGGACATTCACCTATTCCACTGTCTCCTCCCAGCACCAGGAAAACCAAAGTAGAGGATAAAGCCGCAACATCACACAGATTAACTACTCCCTGTTATCGAGTTATATAACATCAAGTTGAACTAGATAGTGTGTAGTAGAAGCACAGTCCATGAACCCAAATTATTTTGGTTTCAAAGGAAGCTGAGGGGTGAAGTAAGACTTCAGCAACATGCATGTATTTATAGAGGAAGAGTCCTCCTTACACCCTGGCCAAATACTTCTACTCTAATAAGACTGATTTACAAGTTCTTTTTTGAGATAAATTGTCAATTTTCAAACTTATATTTAGTGTAAAAATTCTCATTCATACATTTTACCAAAAACTACACCTAAGAACTTTACCTAATCGTTAGAAAATAATTCCTCAGGTAGTGGTGTGACGGAGTGTATATTTGACCAATAGTTTTAAACAAACTTGCTCATCTTATGGAGACTAAAACTTTCATACTTGTGGCTACTCATGGTTAATCTTAAAACCCACAGCAAACTAATTACTAATAATTTAGGATACCTGCGAGTTGCAGGTCAATATGTCTGTTCATAAGTGGACATAATTTTATAAAGGCCTGACTTTTTCAGCATCCATTACCGCTTCTTCTTGAGTGTCTTAGACAAAATGTTTCTACTATATTTGGTACATTGAAGTCTTACTAAACTTTAACTGTTACAACTATCTGTATGTTTTTAGGTTGATCAACATGATTCTACTGATTGTAACTACTCAAATTGTATTAATATATTCCTATTTGCTACGTAAAACCCATGAGACATGCTCTTTAAGGAATCTTCTAGTCTCACTTAAATGTTGAAAATGACTAAAAGAAGATGGTAAATCCATTTGGAAATCTTGATTTCAGCTCACAGTGAGGCCCGTCACAATAACAAGTCTTGCTGGACGATAAATTGTCCCACAAGTTTTTGCAATACACAATGTTATTGTTGCTTTGAGATCATTTTCAAGTAGTATCATGGTAATGGCATAAAAATGCAAGAACACATTCACAAAGATCATTGAGTTTTAAATTCTAGGGAGCATTTACACTTTATGTGTTAGACATCAAAATAAACAAAACAAATAAGATGAGTTATGAAGGCTACGTAAACAAAATTGTCCTTCAAAAAAGGGATAGTTGAGACCAATGCACCAGACTGAAGACTGTCATTCAGTTTTCCTACAATGAGAGAAAAGAGAAAAATTATAAAATCATGCAGAGGGAAAATATTAAGCTCATTTTAATTTGTCATGTGATTAACTGATTTGCGTATTGCGACAAGCCTACTCACAGTGAGCGGAACAAATGAGAAAAACAAAAATCTTCATGTATTTGAAAAAAATACACTGCAGATACATCCATTGTGACACAATATGTCATAGTGGCACTAGATAATCAAATCAGATATTCATTCAGACCTTAGGTGATCCATTTAACATGACGACGACTATTTTTAGACTATTTATAATTGGGATTTACCTAATTTTTAATGAACTTTCTTAGGGTTAATTGCATTGGCACTGTAGCATGATAGAATAAGGACAACTAAGTTAGGAACAAAAAAAGTCCTGAAGTGATTTGAAAATTTTTAATAATTACTACAGATGAGAAATGTAGATTACAAGACAGAGATGGGTCGTTTGTGGTCCTAGCTTGTTGTGTGTGGAACTGACCTACACAAGAATTACATGTGAAATCCTCTGGAGAAGCTGGAAATTTTTCTTTGTTTCGTTCTTATTTGACTTGCACATGAATATCAAAATTGTGATGTCATATTTACATAAACTGAGCCGTATTTAGTAATTCACGAGAGTGAAAATGAGCCAGGTTCTGGAAATGGAGAAGTTTCCTCGCAGGGTAATACACTGGGTGCGGTGATAAAACAATGTCACTGCTGAACAATATTCTCAATTTCATCCCTGCTGTTGTATTCCTGCTACTTTTTCTGTATCCATTTATATTTTTTATTTATTTACACAGTTTGCTGTATATTTTCTATTCTACAAGCAATACCAATACATTAACAGAAGACTCATACAGATTGAGAAACATGCTTTCTTGGACTTTTACTTACAACCTTACATGATTCTATGTTCATGTTAAAATTCAAGTTTTCCAGTTGTTTAACATAGCATGTATGAATATATAAAACTTAAAGCAGTAGCATTTTTGCTGGGCTCTTCTGCCCCTGGTTGACCCATACTCAACTAAACCAAGCCTTCAGAAAAAGGTGCTCTGTCTAATCTGACTTCATTTTATGCCTCTTTAACCATGACCAATGTATTTAAATGGCTGTTTCTTCAACAGATGCTCAGTTCAAATTATTCCTAACTGGAAATTTGTAGGAGTGATATTAAATATCCTTCAGGCCGGGATGCCTAAAGAGAACATAGGAACATCAAAAGGCCAAACACATCAAAAACTAAAACTAATGATCTTAGCCCACCTGTGGGGATAAGGAGGGCTTCAACTCTGTCCAATAACCCGCTGGCGATAAAACACCTCGTTTCTTTAAATGGGGATTTGACCATTCGACCATCCCTGCTACTGCTAACTTTAAAAATGATTTAATATAAAATACATAATGTATATTTTCCAATCAGTGAAACCAATGGGAAGCAGTTGTGGCGAATATGAGCTATCTTATCTGGCATATCTACAGCGGTCTTTGGAACTATAATCTACAATATAAGCTGAATTAATAGAAGAGCTTTCATTTTCCCAATTTGATATACGCTCTGACATAAAGGTTTTTTTCCCCACCATTTCCTCAGAAATATTTTTATTTTGATCTACAATGACGCACTAACTATAGGAAAACTGGAACCACCCAGAGGCTAAATCACCAAGAACAGAGATAAGGTAATAGGATTAACCTTACGATGTGCATGGGTCTTTATCAAACATTGTAAATCAAGGACCAGAAGGTCACCAATAAAATCAAGTCAGATGTGTTAAATAGGCCTATTATTTTTGAATGAGGTGATGAAATTATGACTTCTTTCTTCCTCGCACTTTTTTGTCTTCAAAACACAGGATCTTACTCTAGCAACAACACGCACGACCAAAACTAGTTTCCATTTGTTTCAAAATCAGAGCATGTTGTAAAGCTGAAAGAAACTTTTTTAGGAATTATCAGGAAATAAAAGTGTGAACTATGCCACTTGTTAAGGTATTTTTTCCATTATGTAAAAAAAAAATTCTGTACATGATAAAAAAAATAATAAAATTTCAAATTATAAAAGATTTCAAAATGAGCTCATTTGCATGTATGAACTCAACTTTGAAAGTGTGAGGGTCTAAGCTTCAGGCAGTTGTTTTAAACCATGACATTACAAAGAGACCATGGGGGAAAACACTTTGGCTCTGTGTGTTAATATTTAGCATAGCAAACTTTCACAGAGACCAATTAAACATATTCTAACTTCAACTCAGATGGGAAATATCTCTATGGGATTTCTTTCTTTTGTATTTGTTTCAGAGTTTGATTTTTATATTTGTGAGTTTGGTCACTTTGCTCCCAAATATTTTTTTTATAGCTATATGGTGGTTTGGGTGATAACTTTCTTACTCTGGCATATGGCATGCTCATAGTGCCTGCAGCAGGAAGTAGTCTAACACTTTTATAATAATAATATTTATTTGAACACTCAGATTGTGCATAATGAATTGGAATTTCATCCCCAGCTGGTCAGATGATAATTAAGAAAAGCTTGTGACATCATAGAAGAAGTAACTCTGTCCTGACATACCAGCAGGTTTTTTGGGGGTTGAGGTTAATTTGGGTTTTTTCAATCAAAAAATTGGTAACACTTTATTTGACGGGTTGTGAATGAGACTGTCATGACACCGTCATAAACATGACATAACACCTGTCATGAACATGAGTAAGTCTTCATGAATATTTATGACTGTTGTCATAAAGTGTCATTCGGTAAATCGTGACACTTTTAATACAAAGTTGACATTATTCAAAATGTCTTCATTATGACAACTTGACATTAACCAAGAAATCATGATCTGACATAAATTTGTTATAAAAGTATTACTGATTAAACTTTAAAAATTATGTAGCTTTATGTTGTTAAAGCTAAAGTTATGTCAGATCATAATTTCTTGGTTAATGTCAAGTTGTCATAATGAAGACATTTTGAATAATGTCAACTTTGTATTAAAAGTGTCATGATTTACCAAATGACACTTTATGACAACAGTCATAAATATTCATGAAGACTTACTCATGTTCATGACAGGTGTTATGTCATGTTTATGACGGTGTCATGACAGTCTTATTCACAACCCGTCAAATAAAGTGTTACCCTGATTCATAAAGATGGTCAATCTTTATGAACATTTTCTGCCGACATCACTTGAGTTTGTTATAAAGTTTAAATATAGCAAAGTTTAAATGTTTGTAGCAAAACTTTCCAAACCTTTAATTGCTTTTGAGATGAACCGATTATCTTAATTACCACTAAATAGACAAAGCAGTTTGACTAGAAATTGGAAATTGAAGCAAATAAATTTAGCCGAAAAACCAAGCAGATTTTTATCAGCATCATAAAAATTTTATCATTTTTGTCATGCTGATAATCAATTGACCTTTTTTTTTTTTGGGTCATCGTAGGGACCAAAAAAATTCCAAGAAGGAAAGACCATCTATACTGTAGCTAATGCTTTTATTAGTCCTCACGTTTTTCATCTGGAGGGCAGCGATTAAATTTGGTTGAAAGCTACATAGACTTTGATACATGTCTGTCAGTTGGAAACTAAAAGGTCATTCACATCAAGAGGCACGAGGGTAACAATGTGAGCATTCATACTGCTGAATAGTAATGTTGAGTAACCTGGTATGCCAAGCGCATACTAGATGTTCAAGCTGTCTTACATTCTGTAAGCACACTGTGTAGAGATCCTTCTGACGCGTTAGAATAACGTCTCACATTACTCACACTCTGATAAGATGTTCTTTTTTTAAGAACATGGTGCTATAGCCCGAAATCAAAATATTTGCCTTCATCTCTTTGAAAGAAAATGTTTATATATTATGTATCTTTTTTTAGATAGGCCTCGTCTGCAATCTAAGGAGATGGGAATGTTAGTTTCACTTTCCCTATAATATGCTTTTGCTTCTGAAACGAAACTGACTGGTGTTTTTTTGCTAAGCATAAACATAAAAGTTGTAAGAAACACTACTAAATTGTTACCACTTGATGCTTCTCATGTATTTAAATGCAGTAGTTACGAGCTAAATGGTGTAATGTAGAGGCACTTTTTGACATGAAAAGCTGTCCTAAGGACATTTCTGAGATGTGGGAGGAACATTAAGCGAACTGTACAGGAACGCCTCTGTTTGCTGGAAAGAAAGCCTATTCATCATTCAGATTTGTCTCTTACAACACAACAGTAATATAAAAGATGAGGTTTTACAAGATGTTCCACTTCTGAAGAATAGCTTTTTCTTTCCCTGTTGTTGCAAAGTGTTAGAATGATGACACTGGTTGAAATAACCAGTGCTGATGACATGGGATGGTAGTTGTGGAGGTGGGGATTACTTGGTCACTGTTGTTGCTCCCCCTTTCTCTCTCTCTCTCTCTCTCTTTTCATGTATTACCACCATATAGCTGCTTACTGCCCCTCCCCCATCCGATCACTCAACTGTATGTCCTTAGAATCAGCTTCTGGCCTGAAGGAGAGCAGGCTCCTCCCCTGGCAACAGCAGCGAGTGTTTTTATCCCAGGTCATTTGAGGGAAGTGGGCCATGCTGTAGAGATGCTGCAGGGATCTCTACTGTAGATGCATTATGTCACTTCAACTGCTGTACCTAGAAATCAGCCACAAATCAGACAAATGGAGAGCATGTATATGAAATAATGCCAGAGCTTATGCTATATTTTCAAAGATTCAGATATTAAGTCACTTTTTTAATGAATCTGTTCTATATTGTCTTAATTTTGTTTTCATAATAGTAACACATCTGTTCATAACAAATTTTGATCTCTTTCATTGTTTGAATCAGTGCCGTTTCATTTTAAACTTAAAACCTCTTTAAACCTCTCATAGACAGAAAAGTGAGCAAGACTTTTTTTGTTTCACCTGCTGACATCTGTTTAAAATAACTTCCTTTTTAACCTCATTACTCACTTTCCGCTTTTTTCTGAGTGGGATAAGCGATCAAACACAAGGAGCCATGTTTCAAGTTAACTTTCAGAAGTCCCACTCAAGATTTGAAGACTTGATCGCTGAGCAGACAAACTTGATTGTTAAAGATGTAGTGTCTGGTGCTTTCTTTGATATAATGGTTACACGGAAAAAAGTAGTTAATTTGAGTTATTTTACTTTGAGCATTCTTCACTACTATCAAACCCTAAAGATTTCCTTTAAGACCTAGAGAAAAAAAAGTCATGTTTATTGTTCTTGAAACAGTATTCAGCTACCTACTTACTCTGTTCAGTCAGTTTCTCATGCTATTTTTACGCACTGTGCAGCTCTGTTACTATTACTGGGCTGACTTCGTATGACTGCAGTACATTTATTGCACCAGGTGTTATCAATCTGTTACAGATGAGTAGGGTTGTAATGTAATTATTCAACCATCTGAGGTCTGTGTCCTCTCACTGCACAGTCTGGGCTGTGGTCTTGTGCAGCCCACTGTGCCAGTCTTTCATCAAACCACAACAGCTTCATCGACTGCAGGTCTTCACCTCCGCACACACACTGGGAGCAATTCTTCACCTTGAGTGCTTAATTTACACTCCTCAGCAGGAGGGGAGGACTAATCACCTGTCGAGTCCTGCCACTGCTGTTCCCGCTCATTTTGCGAAGCCGGCTAACCGCTCTGCTTTTATGCCGCACAGGTACCCAGGCACGCTGGCCCCGCATACACAGCTCACGACATCACAAAGGGACACCCTAACTTGGCGGGAACCCCGCCTGGTCATGCCCACTCCCCAGCGCTCTCTCAGGTATCAGTACCCACAGCTTCCCCATATCGCTACCCTAAGGGCTGGGAGGCAGGCGGAGGGGTGAGTTTGTTACTGCGGCCGCCATCATCCTCTCTGCATCTTTCTGTCAGTCTCTTCATTCGTCCTTTTTTTTTTCTGTCTGTGACTTTGGATGTTCGGGGTTGAAGCATCAGTTGTTAGCATTGTTATTTAACATAGGGTTCCCAGTTGTCTGGAAAGGATGGGATTTGTTGTTTAAGGATAGGTATAATTAAAAAGGTTAGTATGGAAAAATGTATTCCTAATTTCTATTGCCAAAGTCATCTTGCAGTACAGCGTCTATCAAATCCTAATGTGTGGACTTTGGAAATTCCATATTTGAGTTTTGATCACTGGAATTATTTCAGAAACTTGCAGAAATTTTTTATTTTTTTTAATGCTTAATAACAAACCAAGGATAAGCTTGTTGCAATAATTAATCGTACAATACAACAAGCTCGATTGTTTCCATTTGCAAAATTTGAGTCTGGAGAACAAATGTGCTGGAATACTCAAAACTTAGGGTGTATTGTATTCTGGCTCAGGAAATTTAAAATTGCAAGATAAAAAAAATGTAAATATTTTAAATGCTTCTTAGATATTTGAGGGAATATGTGAATCCTAAAATTGTTTGCCTTAAATATTTTTTTTTTTCACATTTATATTTCTGTTCTTTTCTCTTTCTCACTGTTTTTCTTTTCCAGTTTGGAATCATGTGCATGAGTGCACTGATTTAATGTCGTGTAAAATCCTAAAGCCCCACTCAAACATGCTCTTCTGTGCTAAACATGACTGCATGTTCAGCCTTCTCAACTCTAATGACTTTCACATATTGCAAATATTTTGGCACATGCCTGCACTGAGGAATCTGATTGATAGAGAAGCACAACTGTTACTATTGACTTAAATTTGTGTAATATCAAGTCACCCAAATTTGACTTGATATCAAGTCAAATGACTTTCAAAATGTTTAATTCAATTAATTTTTAATTCAGAAAATAGCATTTCAAAAGAAAGTTAGATTTTTTTTAAACAGCAATATTTTCAGCTGATTTCTTGCACCTCAATTCTGACACATTTGTTCTAAGTAGAGTTTAAGAGCATCGTGAGGACTACAAAGTGTTTATCGTGTTGTAAATTTTTATTTAACAATTTGATCAAATGAGGTCTGCAGTGGAAGTAAAATTTAATGTTTAAAGCTGAGCCACAATCTGGTCAGATTTCTTTGTAACACACAAGCTTAAATCATATTTAATAAGTATAATAGGGAACTCTGAAGCTAGTTAGAAACACTTTTATCTTCGCACACAATAACTAACAATGTTAGAGAGAACTTAATCAGTTTAACTCCAGGCTCACTGATAACCAGTGGATCCAGTCCGGTTCTGACTGGTTCTGGAGGCTCATCTGATGATCGGTTTGATTATTAAATTCAAATCGATCAACGTCATACAATCAAGATTAAGTACACAAACTCTGATATATTACAAGTGTTTATTTTTGCTAACTATGGCTTATACCAAATGATAGACCAAAATTCGGTGTAAGAAAATTTGATTATTTCATAAGACTAATAAAGATCAGTTTGATATAGAGATTTCATACCATGTTATGATTTATGCTACCATGGGGACAAGTGCTGAATTGACAGTTGATAGTCATTTATTCCCCTTCACAAGGAAGGTAAGGCACAAAAGATTATTTCTAAAGAACCCGATTGCTCAGTGGTCTGTACCCAATAGGGCTGGACAACTAGTCAATAACAATATATACTTTTCCTAGATTTAGCAATAATTTAACTGAACTCTGATCCAGCACCGCACAGCATTCTGGGGAATGTAGGCTGAGGGAAAGCTTTAGATGCTCAACTTCTCTCAGCAAGCTAAACAAAGCTGGTGGCATCGACTAACAACCTGAGTAACTTGGACACCAGCCGTTTCAGTTTTTGCCACCGTGCCTCATAGCTGCTTAAAAGTCAATAACAGTGACGTAGAGTGAAGGGAGAAAATGAGTACAATGTTTCGAGAGGAAACCGTGGATAAAACGGGAAATGTCGCATCACCAGTTTGAAGAATTTTATTTATTTAAAACAAAACCTAATCATTAATTATCAATATCAACCAATATAAAACCCTTATGTTGTGATATTTTTCCCAACCATATTGCTCAGTCCAACTTGGAAAATGATCTAAGTTGCTTGAGGTCCAGTGTGCCATTTCCACAGCCTCTGATGATTTAGGGAGCTGTGCCATCTGCTGCTGTTAGTCTCCTGTGTCCAAAGTCCAAAGTCTGCACAGTCGTCTACCAGGAAGTTTCAGAGCATTTCCTTTACTTCTGCTGACGAGCTTTATAGAGATGCTAGTTTCGTTTCCAGCAGTACTTGGCACCTGCTGACAAAGCCAAAAGTTGCATTACTTGGTTTAATGATCCTTGTGCTTGACCTGGCCAACCCAAACACCGTAAAGACTCTTTAGGGTCTTGTCAAGAGGAAGATGGCGAGCCAGAGCCAACAATGCAGATGAGCTGAATCAGCCATTAAACCAGATCTGTAAGGCATAATCATTTGAATTAACAGAAATAAACGTTTGTGCTCTATTAAACATCTTTATTTCCTGACAAACAGTAATCCATATAATTTAAAAATAAGAAATAAATCAAGTGAAAAAGTCAAACACATCCACCACAAAGCAGTTATTCCAATATTTAAAAAACAGCTTGAGGTATGTCTTATGTTGCTGCATGTTACAGTTGACAGAAGAGTTGACACATTCAAACGGCATATACATTTATACTTGTATCTCTGTGTATGGTATGAGCTTCACTTTTTAGACAGAAGTATGGAGAGTAAATTATCTTTTGATAATAATCTTATTTGTTGAGATTCCTGTGTGTGTGGACAGTATAAGTTTCATTGGTTCTGTATAGTTATTATCTAAACCCCTATGATTTTTCTGACTAATTTTCCTTTTGAATGTTGTTTTTTGTATGAATTTGCCGGGAGTTTCTTTCTGTGTAGCTGTGGCGAGATCAATGAATGCATAACTGAGACAAGATTGGGCCGTAACTAAATTAAGAGTGACAGAGCATGAATGTGTGGGTTATTAGATAAAATACTCACCGCTCACCCCCTCTATTGAGACATGGATTACCTCCGCTGGGGTAAAACTACCAACATAAAAGGTCAGTTCATGAATCCCAAAGACATAAACACTGTCAGACAGTGACGTTGTTGCACTGCTGGCACCTGCGTTAACCCTGCAGCTCCTACTTTGCATAAATCCCGACACCGTGACTCAGCGTCTCTGGAGCGAGTGACTCGACTTGTGAGGAATCCGGTTGTTCCTCTTTACTGTCATAGCCTACTGGCCCACTGCCTCACCCCAAAGCAGCTGATGTCTCTCACCAGCATTCTATAAATAGTCGAGTCAGCCAGAACAAACTACAATTATCATAAGCACAGCGACAGCAGCTTAAAGGATGGCAGATCTGCCTAAGCCATCCTGTGCCGCATTAGATTGAGTATAAAGCAACACAGGATTGGGAGTCCTTCAGGGTACCAATTATCTTCGCCGAGTACTTAAGCTTCAACTGAAAACCACTTTCCCCCACAAACCTCCACTGCCAGTGGTTGTATCATTCTAGTATTTACTTCCTGTATGGTGTGAAATGTCATGATTGATTTGCTGTACGTTTTCTAGTCCGGATCGAATTCTCACCTGTTTGCGCCTGCTTTCTTCTTTTGACAGTCACCATACAACACTGGGCAAAACGCTGGCTCCACTCCTTTAGTGTATTCTCCCCAAACACAGCCAATGAATGCACAGCCACAGAGTCGCCCGGTGAGTTTCTCTTTGCTTCCACACTTCCAGCTGACTCACCTCAGACACTTTATGCTCTATTCGGATTCTATTTGAAGTCGGGCATCTGTGAAGGGAGGGAATGGAGGGGAGAAAAAAAAAACTTAAGTCTAGAAGCCACTAGGAGATTATTTGTGGTCTGATCGAACTGCCAAGGTACTTAACACAGTTGTAATGATTCAATGATGCTGTATTGTTTCCTAATGAGCTCCTTGTGGGTGTTCTTATCACTGATGACACACAGGAAATGAGTTTATGCTGGTGTCATTTTTATCTTTCATGTTAACCACTATATAACTCCTTTCTGTAATGTTAAGCACACACAGCAGTCTCTGCTGTGCATATTAAAACATCAATTCTAAATTAAATGGATTAAACTATTTGTGTACTGTCAGTGTTTGGATTATGGAAGTTTTTTTTTTTTTAGATTCATTTTTGACAGCTTGATTTAAATTAGGGTTAGTGTACTTAAGATACATTTCTACTACGAGACACATTTCCCCCAGATTTATTTTTTCGCAATTGTCATTTTCCAAGGCCACTTTGTTTTTTTCTTTTTTTGTGTGTGTGAGCGTTTCTAGTGTGTAATGTAATGTAAGCTAGGAATGGGCCAATTTCACTGTATAGCAACTTTAGACAGACACTTTCTGTGCTAAATATGTGCTTCATGCACCATCCTGCGTTTAAGCTCCTTTAAATAAAATCCCAGAGGCAGTGCTGGGTTTTATCTGGTGTCACTAATCGCAGAGTGAACATCGTACCTGACCTGACCTGTTGCTGCCAGCTGAATGGCAGCACCAAAGGAGGAGAATTCCTCCAAACGCTTTTCTTTGTTTAAACAAAAAAAAGTACATTTAGAAATGCCAAGAGTCCAGACTTGGCCACCAGAGGAGCCTCACCTAGCGCTGCACAATATTTTCCGAATATGTCTTTTATCAATATGCACAAAATCAGCAGTGCAGAAGGATTATTTGGAATGTGATTTTTGTTAAGTTTTGCTGTGATATTTTAAGTCTGAAAACTTTAGCAACTTGGACTTCATCTGCTGTGTCAGATATGAACATCTACTGCTATGAAATTATCATAGCAGTAGATGTTGGAAGCATCACAACAACCGATGAGATAGTGAAGCGTGAGCAAATGAGACGTATATGAATGTTGTAATTAATGCTGTTATTGTTGTATTGGACAATAAGGTGACGGTTGAATTATGCTATATTGGTGCTACCCACCACTCCTTTATATAACAATTTAATGACGCACTTTTTGACACATGACGCATGAGTATTAGCATGTCTGTTGGTAATACAAGGTTGAAAACAAAACAGGTAGTATGGCTAAATAAATAACCGAAGTCTACCTAAAAAAAACTTTTTCTCTTCGTAGTGTTTAATAAAATTGTTTTTTTCCCCTTTTTATTTCAAATATTAATGTTGAATTCATATTTTCTCTCAATGTTTAAGATGTAATTTCGATTTGAGTCTTGAAATAAATCTGTGTCCAAAATTATGTGGGATCAGAACTGTTGGAACTTTGTTAGATATTTATAACAAGCTGATTTTAAAATCTTCCTCCTGCATTCACTCTTCTTTTACAGATCTTCTCATCGAAATTTAAGATAACTTTACATATATTATTATTATTGGACTATACAATATATTAGAGACATTAAATTAAAACAATCAAGGCATACGTGTTTTTAATTATCTGATTGAAATTTTCTGAAAGCATCATTACAGTATAGAACCTTGATGTTTTGTTTACATATTATCACACCTCCTGAACTTATACCAATGCATTCAGTAGATTTTGTATTACTGAAGTTGTGTCATATATCTTGTGGCATGTGTCTTTAAAGCTTTGCTCTGTGGTGTTTTTATTGTATTTTCAAGCCTCTGCCTCCATCGCTCATCCTAAACCGTATCTGTGTCTCTCTTCTGCTCTCTATTCTCCCTGCTTTGCCATCACTGCTTCACTCTCCTTGCTGGACCTCTCCTCCCTCCCCCACCAGTTTGCTACGGGCCCTCGACCAACCCACCATCAGGTAATTTACCCCTGCTGGACTCCCCTCCTGCATCCCTCTTTTGCATCATCATCATCAAAGCAGTGTGTTGGTCCCTGATGGCAAAAGAGCTTTTTGTGGAGGGTCTGCTTGTGCTTAAAAAATACAGATTAAAAACGTTTTAAGTACCTTGGAACCCGATAAAAGGGTGTTCCAGTGAGCCATGACTGTGTTTGGGTGGGGTTCTAGACTGACTTTAGTTCTCTCCATATCGGCATATAATCATGCCAATCTGTACCTGGCTTGAACTCCCTTAAATAAGTTGCTATACACTTGTTGAAAGTAATTTCTTTTAATTTTTATATTTATGCTCCTCATTACATTAACTTTATATTGATTTGGGTTTTGTGCTCTTAGAAATCAGTAGTACTGCAGTGAGTTATCATTTTGGGATTTCAGTGTAGTGCTCTGCTTGGATCCCTTAAGGAATTATTTAAGATTGAGATCAGTTTTAGATGTAATTGTTTTCCAGAAGCTTGTTGCCAAATTACTGGACTGATTTATACTCAAAATTTTGTTTCTCTACATGCTCAGGTGTTTTGTGTTAAAAAGACTTTTATGGGTTATGTAAAAACTTCTGATTTCAACTTTAATATCCAAAGTTTTGTGCAAATTCTTATGCCTGATTTCTGTTTCTGCGGTCAACCTCATTAGAAGAATATCTTGGCAAAGATTCCACCTAATTTAAAGTGATATTATTTCAAGCAGATGACTGAAGTGTGTGCTCCCTTGTTGGAATGTTTGATGGTGTGAAAACTGTAACAGTTGTGAATTTCAGAATTAGCAGAATAAACTAGGGCAGCTACTAGTGGTTTCTAGTTATTGATTACTCTGTCGATTATTCTGATGATTAATCAGATAAAAACATTGGCACATTCTGGAGATTTTTTTTAGTTAAGCCTTATTTATACAATATTTGAAACTGATTCAGTAAAGCCCTAGTGTAAGAGTGAAAATTGGAGTTATGACACCCACTAGTCTGACACTAGTATAAATTAAGTAGTACTTATGTGAAAAGTCTCTGCATTGCAAAGATATAGAAGAACCAAACAGTCACCTTAAGGTGAGAAAAAATTTCTCAGGATGTTTAGGAACAACCCAATAACTTAATAATGCTGAAGCCTGACTTTAACTAGATCTTTTAGAACACCAGTGTCACAGATTAATGTTATGAATTGAGATTATTTTGACCTCAAATTTGTGATGATGAGATGGATGTTTGGAAAATTCACGTATAGACTTTCAAGCTAAAGAAAATGTTACCAGCTTTTTAGCACAGTGGTGGCAGAATCGTGATGTGGGGTTGTTGTAGCCCTTCAACCTCAACCCAAACCACTAAGAATGTATGACATCTAGTTAACGGTCCCTTCCAGCAAAGGAAGCCAGATAGAGTCTGGCTTCCTTTGCCTTTGATTCCATCAATAACGATGTGATAGAATCGCACCAGTTATTGATGGGTACAGGAAGCAAATACTAGTGTGGGAGTTTGCATATAGTTAATTTTCATCCTATATGCACATTTTAAAAAAATATATTGTATAATTATTCTACTCTTAAAAATGTATTGTTTAAATAAATCTTCAAAAATCTTCTGGCAATTATGAATTTATTAATCAATTAAATTTTATTTGTATGGCACCTTTCAGCAATAAGGCATTTCAAAGTGCTTTACATCATAAAAACACAAAAATACAAAGTCATAGAACACACAGTCAACAACATTACATTTTGCACATCAGATTATTGATTAATGTTTCATGATTAGGTTTCAAAAGCAACTCTAAACAGCTTAGTTTTTATTCTAGATTTAAAGGAACTCAGTGTTTCAGCTGTTTTGCAGTTTTCTGGAAGTTTGTTCCAGATTTCTGGTGCATAGAAATCTGGAAGCTGAATGCTGCTTTTCCATGTTGGGAGACTTTACTATACAGTGAACAGCTGACTCACTGTTCTCTCAAGCGTAATTTTGTCAGTTAACTAAATTCAGAAGCAGATTAATTTAAAGTGTGAACCTGTAAAATGTCCTTTACTTTCATAAAATTCAGACATAAGGCTGTAGGATTCTGTTAAACCTGTTTTAACAATAATCTGACCCCACATCTGAACATAGACATGAGAACTGTGTTAGTTCACTGCTTGCATTGAGGAAATCTGGTGCAATCTTCATGAGATTTTGATCTTATCAGTATGTAAACATTAAGACTGCTGTTTATTGGACTTTTGGCCATTTGGTTTCTTTAAAGCTACAAATAAGAAAAAAAAAATTAGACATCAAAGAATGGAAAATCACATCTCACTACTTTTAGAAGAATTAACTCCTATTGACAATTATTTTTTATTTGTGATAATATGAAGTCACTGCTGGTCAGGTAGGAAGTATTTTGGAGAATATCTATGAATGATGGTGTTTACCTGCCTCAGTGCAGGTCTGTTTTCCTGACCGACACTTTAGGAAGTCAGAAACTGGACATGTGGACAGCTGACACATGCAGAACAAATATCTGTGGATTTTGAAGGGCAAATTGATGTTTGTGTCTGACAGGTCAGTGTTTACGATGTTTGTGTATTGCCTAGAGGATGGAAAGAGTCTTAAACCTGTCTTGCTGTTGACATTTATTTCATGTGGCTTTGAGTTTGCTTTGTGTGTGTTGATTCACACAGCAGCTTGCCATGAGACTGATGCTTTCATTCATTGTGCTCTGAACGAACAGCCGCGGTATAACTCACTCGGTAACATCCTCACCTTCTGGATGCTTCTCTTTGGACACATTTTGGACACTATTAATAGTATGGTGTCTAAGCATAACGGGTGTGTTCGTTGACGATAGTGTGTGTGTGTGTGTACACACTGGAGTGCATGCTCTGGCTGTCACAAACTGGCTCTGAGATTTCTTGTGCCACCACGGAAGTGGAATTGGAAAGCAGATGAAGCTGAACAGTGGCTCATTATACTCACAGAGAAAACAGCTATTGTTCTCCTGAAACACTCTCGATGCACAGAAAAGGAAGCTTTAATATGAGAAAATTGATTTGGCCAAAATACTCTATTTGAACTTTTATGGATTCGAAGCACGACGTCTGTGTCGGTTTCTTTGAGGAAGGAGATCTAAGTCAGAAGTTATTTCACCACAAAAGCAAATAACTTCTGTTTTTCAGTAAGTGGTTTTATTATTAGTATGTCTTCTATAAAAGGTTCTTCTTTGTTGATTATGCTTTCAGTATTTTTATTTGAACTAGCAACACTACAGGCCATAATAACAAGTGTTTGCTATGATTTCCAATCACTTAGGAAACATTTGACCCAAGAGTTGGCTTATATGCTGCTAAGGATGGCTAAAACATTTTGTTGCCCACATGCACTAACAGATTTGCACCTTATTGACATGCAGCACACAGTTTTATTTAAACATCTTGGCTCAACTTAGCTGCAACCTTCCTGTGCTGAAACATGCCATTAGACAGCAGACATTGTATTGTCTAAATGAAGCTTTGCAGAGTTGAGTAGACATTATCAAGTGGATGTTTTTAGCAATAGGTGAGGAATAAATGATGATATGGAGTTTTGCACTCTGTCTCAACTATTAAAGTGTTAGGCTTGTGGAGGCGCATGTAAGCCTTTGTGAGTTAATAAACAGAGGAAGTTTTATTGAGTCAGCATGTGCTTCAGATTGGCTATAAGTCAATCTGTAGCACTTTGTTGGAGTAAAGTTTGCAGCTGGCTGGGGTTAAAATGGTCAGTTTAAGAAAACATAAAATACAGTAGGAAAAGAAAAGTACCTCTGAAACACTAAGTGGCTTTTCAAAGAGATGGGGGAAAAGCAAAAAGAAAAAAAAAAGTTTTTTATTTAACATATTGGTATCACTCCCATAACACAAATGGCAACAAGATGGAAATAAATATCTGCTGCTGATTGGCCCAGTTTTACTTATTGGACCGATATGTTTAAAAAATGACTGACATCGGCGGATGCTGATGAATTATTAGAGATGTGTGTAATGGTTATTGCCCTTAATGACAATATATTGTTATTGATATTTACCCAAAATGTGCTCATTGTATTCATTTGTGAAGTTGTATTCATCTGCAGTTGGCATTCTTAGGCTCCGCTGTTCTTAAGCCCCAACACTTTAATAATTATGTAGCTTTATGTTATTAAAGCTAAAGTTTAATCAGTAATACCTTTATAACAAATTTATGTCAGATCATAATTTCTTGGTTAATGTCAAGTTGTCATAACGAAGATATTTTGAAAAATGTCAACTTTGTATTAAAAGTGTCATGATTTACCAAATGACACTTTATGACAACAGTCATAAATATTCATGACGACTTAATCATGTTCATGACAGGTGATATGTCATGTTTATGACGGTGTCATGGCAGTCTTATTCACAACCCATCAAATAAAGTGTTACCAAATTGGGAAATTGAAGTCCACTAATGCTTCCATTTCAATTGGAAATAAATTAAAGAGGTACGCTAAAAGGGCAAAGTTTCTTGCTTTTATAGAAGATATTGAAACACTGCAAGCTCAAAGTCAATGTCTGTCAGGTTACAAGCTCAGAGTTAAGACTTTTGCTCAAGGATTAATGAGTACCACATGTATCCTTTAATAATCAAATCAGGACAAATAAATTTTTATGGCAGTTTGGGAAATAAAATAAAAAAACAGACTCAACAGTTTGGTTGAAACAGATACAGGGGTTGGACAATGAAACTGAAACACCTGGTTTTTGGTGTAGGGCCTCCTTTTGCGGCCAATACAGCGTCAAT
>CAEFZY010029010.1:0-13187 GCA_903066815.1 Brachyrhaphis roseni | reverse complement strand
ACTCTGAAAAAGAGTTAAATTAACACCAATTCTGATAAGGACCAAATAGACTCGGCAAGTGTTGATTTAACTCTGCAGAATTTACTGTGAAGGAGCCTGAATGTTAAAGCTGCTGGTTTCTGGGAAACCTTTGACCTGCTTTTTTAAACGATGGCTTCCTCACATACCTGTGTTTTTAGCAGGAATGTTTTCCCTTAAATGTTAGTGTTTATCGCTGTGCAAGGATTGAGTATCAGTGTGGGTTAGTGGGTGAGATAATGATGCTTTGGTTTCAGATTGTGAGAGGGGAACAGTCCTTTCCTTCCCCCGGGGTAATCATGGATCGGAACATTGAGCGAAGCAACTCGAGGAACTGATTTTGTGTGGGCACAAATCAATTCCACTACCTCTTTCAGCTGGGTGGTAAGTTGCTGCTGCTGTATCCTCTGTTGCTGTGATCCTTTCTCCAATTATGGACAGGAGAAATCTCAGCAGTGTCCAATTTCAGAACATCAAGATTTATACCCTTTTCAGAAACATCGGAGGACATTGAATTTCCATCTGAGCCTGGGTTCCTAAATATCTGATACTGCAATGATTTTGGGAAAAACTGCAGTTGTAAAACTTTTTCACCTTGACAAAATTGTTTAATTGAATATCAATCTTTTGCACCTACAAACACACGGCACAAAGCCTGGGTGACATCCATCAACTATGCATATTTGTAAAGTAACTAAATAACTACTAAGATTGTGAAATGGCTATAAACTGCAACGTCGGAAATTGCAACGTCGTTGACTGTCTGCAGAGAAATCTGCCGCTTTCTTATGACCGCTTCGTAAAAGCAAAGAGAATCCAGGGAGGAAGTGGGAACCACAGCTGGTAGGGGAACTGGTGATGTCCCTCAGCTTCAGGCACACACACCTTTCACACACTGCATGAAAGGTGTGTGCTGATATGAAAGTCCCAAAGCCATGTGATGGGACCATGTATGGGAGCCTTTAATCTGTTATTGTTCTCTTGTAGCACGGTATTCCAAACTGCTCAAATACCATCAATTATTTATGAATCCAACTTATATACATCAACAACATGGATTACTTTGATCATGTTTAAAATCATGTTCTTTAAAATTTCACATCACTGGAGGGAAGATTTTCTCATCTAAAATGTTTTACTGCAAAAAAGGCAAAGATGTCAGTGTTGGATCAATAAATGGATAGAAGTTTGCTACAGTGAAGTGAACTCTGAGCTTTTTTGTTTAGTCTTTGCAGAGTCATGAGAATTTAGGATCTCAAATGCATCTTGGTTCAGTTTCACAAAGTGAGTTCTGACTCAGAAAACAGAGAACTTGATTTTAATACTTATCTATCAAACATGCCAGCCAGAGTGAAAGGTTTATTCTCATGTCTGCATGTCTCGTTCTTACCATGCAGGATGGTCTTTCAGCTGTTCATGCATCTTTCATGGGGCACTGAGTATGTTGTTGGTTTTTGTTTTCATCACGTAACTAAAAATATGCTTTTCTTGTATTGTTTGTAGAAAGGTCAGAGGTCAATAACACCGGAGTCATTTGGGGCTTTCTAAGCCTCTACATACACTCTCACCAGTGTTGTGGTTGCTATCTGAACAGGCACTGACTGTGTAAAGAGGGCATGCATGATGGGACCCAGAACAGAACCCTGGGGGACACCGGTGTGACAGAAAATACACCGGTGTGTATCACACTGGGAGTATCACACTCTCCCAGTGTGATACTTTGAAGATGGTTGGTAAGAAGGATCAACGCCTGTTTGCAGACGGTCGTCCTGAGGAACAGTCCAACTGATTGGTTGGGATAAAAGTGTAAAAAGCTAAATAGAAGTAGAGAAATATGTGACTATTCTGAACGGTCCGAGTACAGATTGTATCCTCTGTTGATCCAGTTTCTCTGTTCTGCACAGCCTGGTATTGCAGGGATGTTTAATATGAGCCTGGATCAGTCTGAAATTATCCGGCTATTTGTGGATGAATACAATTGGGCAGCTGTCATTTGGGCAATTTGTGCTTTTCTGTAATGGTTGTTGTTTTTGCAACACATATGGTAAATGCATAGAGTGGTGACAGACTGAAGAGGTGTGTGAAAACACCTGGCAATTGATCTGCACATGCTTGAAGTGTCTGCCCTTCACTTTCGCTTTTAGAGATATTGGTTTTCTTCAGAAAACCTTAAGGTACATTTTCTTGTTACTTTGGCTTAACTTTCCTCAGACAAATATTAATAAATATTTATGTTTTTAAGGCTTCATTCATAGTTAAGTTATGTGGGTGAATGAATAAATGAATGAATGTAAATTTATTTGGAAAATGGTTATTTTTCATAGTTAAGTGAGCATACTGTGCTTTGAAGCAAAGCTCACCTTTGAAACCTTTTCTATCGGCAAATGACTAAACGAGTAAACCATAATCAGAAAAGATTGAAATATTTTACTTTGTGTAATGACTGTAAAATGATTGTTTCACTTTCTGAGATAACTGGCAATAAATACATTTATGAAATATTCTGATTTTTGGTGAAAATCCGTCAATCAGAATCTGTCTGGTTGTAACTCAGAGATGTGACTTAAATCCAGATTAAGCAGAGAAACATTCAGTAAACTTTTTCATGGTCTGTCTTGTTATCAATGAAACAAACATGAAGGAGTAAACACTGAAACACTTTATCAGGACTAATCTGGTCTGTGGTCTCCACTGGCTGATGAAGGGCTACATCAGCCCATAAATATGTTTACAATTGCTTCCTTCAGTCATATTGTAATAGATGATGGAGGATAATGATCACTGTCAGCTCATTTCTGCTAGACTGGCAGTCATAAAGGATACAGTTTAGGAGCATCTTTTAAATACCTCCTTTGCTCCCTGTGCTTTAACTATGCTGTTTGCTTACATTAGCATGCATTGTTAAAATCAATTATGCAATTAATTAAGTCTCTAAACACAAAGTCACCACAGAAAATTTATTTATCTTCCAAGCACCTGCAAAATGCTCAACTCAGCCCACATAGCAACAAAAATGACTATAAATGATAAACCATAAGAGGAATCTGCCTTCAGTCGGCTCAACGGTTTGTCTCTGCCAAACATCCTGGCTGTAGTTCTCCTCTCTGCTGACTGGTTTTGGTCACCTTAGGTGAGTGTTCTTCTGTTTTTCAAAATTCTCAGAGGAGTATAATGGTGAGATGATAATTTTGTATTAACTATATTCATATGACTCAGAAGACTTTCATCACATTTGTCAGTAAAGTGACAGGAAAACTGAGGAAGATGACGAAGCGTTGCAACCTGTTGGGTAACATGCAAACTGTAATTGTGCTTCATCTTTGTTTGGTTCATGCATGACCTGATGTACATGTACAGAGAGTTTTCAACCAAAACGACACAACTATGACCGCTATAACCTTTAAACACCCTGAAACAGTGAACAACTGTAACGTGTTCCCTGAACACAACAAAATACCAGAAAACAAAAACATTTCATCAAATATTTGAGCAAAAACATTTGTCAGGCTTTAACAGGTACGTTGCTAGGCAGATTAAAATAATAGATAAGTCGTATAGAAGTCAAGGTTTTGTGTTTTTTGTGTTCCTGGGTTCAAATCTCAAATCCCATCTTCCTATTCTAACTCAATTAATAATTTAATTCTGACATTTACTTAAGCATATTATAATGATCTTTGAAAAGCAGAACAAAAAAGGAAAATTCTGTCTTCATAGAACGCCTTGGCCATGTTCCAACAGTCAGAGCTACAAATTGGTTGTTAGACAGCCTCCTCTTTGAAACATACAGCCTTCATTCTGGCTCACTGGTTCTGACAGCCCAATTTCATATGTTTTCCTCACAATAAGCACAGACATATTGTTGTCGCAACAACCTTGTACGAGCAATAAAAAAGTTATAGTTGGCATCATTCTCCCATCCATGGAAACAGAAGACATCAGCATTCAAGGCTTCACAAAATGAAACTTCTAATGAAAACAGCAAAGGTTTTGGAGCCAGTTTTGTTTTTAACAATCACCTTGACAAGTTTATTTTGTATCAGGTCTCATTCCAGCTTTCATTCAATGCATGCAGACAATTTACATATCAATAAATATCAACCTATTATATTCACAGCAGGTTAAGCATACTTCTTTCACACATTTTGCTCACATAAACCAGATTGGTTGATATTAATGTACATATGCAATCAGTCTTAATACAGTGATGTATTGACAAAAGACCTTGATATGGATGTTATGTGCGATAAGAGGCTTATGTTGGAGCAGTTTTGCTCCAACATAGCAGGAGTGAAGGATTCTGGGAGAGAAAGAGCTCCAGTAAAATGACCATGACCTCTGATGGATGTGGGGAAATAAGTAGGCCTATATAACAAATATTCTTAAGTTTGTCAAGCATAAACATGTTTTATCATTGAAAAAATACTTTTTCTATACAGTCTGAGCACAAGAGAGGATTTTGTTCATCTGAACAAAAATCCAAATTTTGATATTATTCTGTAAAGAAGTAGTGATCCGAATCTGTACATCCACTTAATAAAGGAAGAGTAGATTTAGTTACTATTAGAGAAGTTAAAGAGAGCATACCGACCACGGTCCACTTAAAGCTGCCTCCGCTCGGTTTCCCCAGGGCCAGATAATTAACCTCCACCTGTTCCATAGTAACTTTACTGGGCAGCTCCCATTCGGGTTAGTGTGTCTTGCCTTAGGCCAGCGCTGCAAATAACAATATGCTCACAGGCAGCTTCACTGGCTAAATATATGAAAACTCCCACTCTCAGGGAACAAAAGTAAACTTTGTATAAAATGTCATCTGAAGGATATTAAGCTGTAGAATTTTTACTCTTACTTTTAGAAAATCCACGTCTGTATGTGTGCAAATATATCCATATTTCTTTTGCATGGTGTGTAAATTATTGATATGTAAATGATGGATGATCTCAGAGTTCTGATCAGTCCAGGAAGCAGGAAAGGATGTAAGAGACAGAACTGAAACTTCTAAGTTTAAGTACAAAACAGTGTGTCAAGATAAACATTCAGATCAGGATTTTTTTTTTAATGTATTTAGTTGGAAAATTTCACACCTTCAGTCGACGTGATTCACTTTTAAGAAGAGAACCAAATCTGGAAAACTCCAAACATTTCAGCTGAAACAAGCCCTGACTGAGAGGAGCAAAAAGAAGACATGAAGAAAAGAAAACCTGCATTTATACAGACTTTAATATTTTTGTTTTTTACAGAACCTGCTCAGGATGAGCAGCAGGTGAGGCAGCGAACTACCAACCACATTTCTTCCCTTTGTGTCTCACCTTACAGTCCATTTTCTTTCCCGCCATAAGTGAACTTCCCCAGGGTTAATTTTAAGGTTCAGATGGAATCAGAGTTTCTTGTTTGGTTTGAGGTAAGCTACAGAGAAAATGGGCAAAAACGACTCGATGTGCAAAGGGAGAAACATGAAAACGACTTGCAGCTACAATTAGAGCGAAAGGTGATTCTACAGAGAACTGACTCAGCGACTGAATACATCACACACAACACACTTGAAAGATTTTTATTTGAAAAAATGTTGAAACACTTTTGCTCTGCGCTGTATAGTTTCAGGTTCCTAAAAGACAGAAGTCTTCCTGATTTTTAGACAGAATTGTGGTTTTCAAACCTTCAGTGTGTCCCAGAATATTCCTGTCATTAATTAATCCCAGTGAAATACACTCCAGTGTCTGGTTGTACATAAAACGTGTGTGCGCACAAAAAATGTGCGGCACCATATTTTACGCACAAGTCGGCTTGTATAAAAATTAACTTTTTCGTCAAAGTTTGCGTAAATATATGGACGCTTTTTAGCTGGCGTGAAAATGTGCGGCAGCCACGCAAACTTTTTCTGTGGACAATATCAAACTACAAAGAATCAAAACTCACATAAATACACTGAAATCTGACTATTTAGGCCAAGAAGCATCGAACCAGATATTTTTCAGGATTTTAATATTTTTTGTTTGAACTTAAACGATGAAACTGAACCGCATTTATCCTCAGACAATAAGCTAACACGCTTATTGTCTGAAGTATTATGAAGGATGTATTATGAAGTATTCTGTCTGCTGATGTTCAATATTTTAATAAGAAACAGGAAATATTGTAAAATTCGCCTTCCGTCATCTCTTTAAATCTACAAACTCCATCAATAGGAACCACAGCACATTATCAGAGGATTTCATTCTTTGCCTAAATTCTTCTTATTAGTAAAAGTATCAGTTTATTTAAATGTTTAATGAAGCTAAACGTCCAGATGTCCAGACATTAAATCTCTTTCCACTTGCTGTTTTTATTTCCCATTTCAGTCAAGCTGAGCTGAAGGGAAAAATCTTCAAAGTTTTTCTGTATAACTTTGACAACCTGTGATGAGCCACTACATCGTTAAATGATTTGCCTAAAACCCACGAACCACATCTGTGCTCTTATTTGAGTTTTTATTGCACTGATCAGCCCAGAAGCTCCAACGCATTTTCTGCAAGCTGGAGTTCCTCTGCTCAAAAATGTAACGTGGGAAGTCAAAAAGAAAGCAACAAAGACGGACACAAAGGTCCACTGGCTCTGTGCAGGATGCTGCATCAGCTTGTTGATGTTTTTCTAATGAATAAATGTGTCCATAGAGAATATGCTTGGAATAAAAAATGCATGCATCTGTGGTTTATGTAAAATTATATATATATAACTTTTTTTCTTCATGTGGTGCAGAAAATCCTCTGTCCATCCCTCAATGGAATCCTGGAGCAGTTTGACAGCCCATCACAGCCTGGGCTGTCTAAAGAGTGTATTAATGACATCAACACATATGCATCATCCTAAACGCACACAGCCGCTCCTTTTGCATCATGGTCTGGATCCTCCCCGCTCCCCTTACTGGGAGATCTCTTGCTGTAAGGCTTCTCCTCCAGCACAGAAACTCCCACTGTGATATGGATGTGTGAACACCAAGAGTGGAAAAAGTCTGACCAAATTGTCTACACATTTTCCGGTGCCATTCTTGTGTGAAAACGGATTAGAAAACTGGCAGGAAAGTTGGACGTGTGAGCGCTTGATCTTTTATGCCACTGAAAGACCAGAGGAAGGAAACAACATGCAGACATTTCTTATTCTGCTTTAAACAAACTAAGGAAAAATTATATACATCCTTTGATATTAATGTCTTTATCTGGACCACAGGAGCGAACAGCAGGGCAGAAACAGTAATGACTGTAAACAAAGTGGAGTCGATGCTGCATTGCATGCTTGGTCCTTAATGGCATGGTGACTTCATGGCTCATACAGTCTGCTTTGATTTTCAGTCTGCAGCAGGCATGTGGGTTCAAGGATGACTCCACTCAAACTGAGGATGGCAATGGACGGTTTTCATCTTGTGTTTAAGAGAAATTCAAAGAAGCTCTACAGAAAGCTCGGACCTCATCAGGGCAAAGGAGGTGAAACCAGGTGACAGGAATTTCTAATGAGTGGAAAAAGAGCAGAGATCACATGAAAGAGAAAGACTAGCTTCATGTGAAGAAATCACATCCCATCGTTTCAACTAACGGACATAATGGACACAATTTACAACAAAATGTTAATCATTGTGTTCATGTAATTGTTTTAATCTACATAGTAGATGTTGCCTAATTAAGTCTAAACTTTTACGTTAACATTCAAGTCCATTTTCTTGTCTTCCAGAAAAGAGAAAAAAAGCTTTTAAATTATTCAGCATGTTCTGACGTAAAGTTTTAAACTTAACTTCTAAAAACTGTGACAGCTCTGGTTTCACTGAAAAATCAAATTTGATCAGTTCTCTCTAAGCAAAAGTTTGATTGGTTCAAGACAGAAGACATGTTTCATGTTGTTCACACCAAATTCTGATCCTTCCATCGGAATATTATAGCAGAAATGAGACTTATTAGATCAGGCAATATTTACAGTGTGTTACTGTTCAATTTTGCCCAATTTGCGTGAATTGAGTCTCAGCTCCTTGTTGACAGGAGTGGCCCTGTTCTCTGGTGGCCCATCTGCTGCTAAGTTTACCTTCACTGTGAGTTTGGAGATTGTATTCTGCCGTTTCCATTCTCCTCTCAACGCTACGGAAACCAGGCATTTCTTATCCACACAGCTTCTGCTCGCTGGATATTTTTCTTTCTTGAACCATTATCTTTAAAGTGGACATGTCATGCTTTTAAATCCTTCCTTTTCGGATTTAAATCATTCAGTTGGAATCTATGAAGAGGAACTGAAAGGCTTCAGTCTGAATTCCTCATTATTGTAGCTCCACAGATTCTTTTACTTGTCTTCTGAGGTGAGAGCAAATCGTTTTTGATGCCGTCTCCTTAAGAGCCACTTCACACACCTTCAGATCGTGGAGTGTTTCACTAAACTCCGTCCAGCTATTTTTGTAGTTTTATAGCAGATATAGGATTATCTGTCTCTGAATGCGTTTGGATCATGTATTCCCCAAGACAAACATGGAAAAAATACTGAAAAAATGTTTGTGTAATAATACTATCCAAAACACACAGTGCAATTCTGTCCTCAAGAAGCTAACAGCTAGCACACAGTGCTATCAGAAGCAAATGCAAATCTTTCTTAGTGCTGGGAGAGAACCTCTTCGAAGTCCCTGGTTAAATTCAGTTTTACTTGGAAATGTGAGTGAAGCCCATGAAGGAGAAATGCTTCAGCAGCCTGATGCTAAGGGACGGTGAGACGAGCGGTGTGGGCTGAAACAACCCACAACCAAACATTTTGACTTAATCACTTGTAGCTTCAGCATCCTTTAATTTGGACTGTAAAATAAAATGTTGGATTTTTCACAGTTCTGCAGCAAACACTGTGACGCAATAGTTCAAAGAATGTAATAGAAAAAACTGAACAGATTGAAAAATATGACCTTTTAGTGACAACTTTGCTGCACTCCAGTACACAACAAAATGTAAAAATGTGGATTTTAATGATATAGATAGATCTACATGAAAATCCCAGTTGATCAACATATAAAGCAATCAGTCTGGTTTTATTTAACATCATTTAAATCTCTTTCTTCTGCATTTAGATGCTCACTTTGAACTTGACTGCCTGTCGTCCTCACCACATCCAGATGCCTGAATGCACCTAAAATGCAGTTGTTGTCATTTGATTGGCTGATTTGCTGTTTGTGTTAAGCAGTAGACAGGTGTACCCAATAATGTGTTTGGTAAGTTTATGCATCGCTTTTAAATCTTGGAGAAACATATAAATCTCTCCGAGCTCTTCAAAAGAAATTAGATGAAAGGACAGTATGAGGAATATGAGGGCTGCATATTAAATGAGCGAGTGCTCCGAAATTCACCTCAAGTCAGCTGAATGTCTGAGGAATAATTCATAAGCTGTTCATGTTTACTATGCATTCAAGCTCCCACATGTTTTGATTTGCCAATATTTTTTACAGTCAGGCTCGGTGACACCTGTGTAGTCAGACAAATTAACTCAATTACCTCAGTTATTCTGTTTCCTTCCTTCAGCTTGAACACCGCCCATAACTGCAGCAGGAGCATAGAGACATAACAGGAAGACATGCCAGCTGTGACATACAGGGCAAACCACATTTCAGCACAAAGAATACTAACAATCTGCAAGGCGGTGTGGGATTGTGAGAAAGCGAACAGACCGGCGTGTTGCTGCGTTCAAGTATGAGAGCGGAATACTGATGGACTCCTCAGGCTGCTGGTGGTTTGTTTAGCCCTCTGAGTTCAGTTGCTCAGTCTTAAGAGGGGAGTCCAATCATAAGTCAAACACTTTACCGTGTTGACTGGCAGACAGTGACAAGAATGCAATCCTCATTTTTGATTCAAAAGGGAGCCTGTACGGTCCAAGAAACAAGCACAGTTGCCAGTGAGTCGAAAGCAGATTATCACTTTCATCACCCCAAAATCTTTTGAAGCTATGCAACAGTAGGCACAGTCCTTGAACCTGAAAAGTATGAGTCAGCCTTAAAAATGAAAGAATCCAGTCCACTTTGTATTCAGTGTCCCACAGTAAAATGTAAATTCAGATGCACCAGACTGCATCAATATTCAGGCTGGAGCATTGTTAAAAGAGCGAACACGCATGTAGATAATTGGTTTGCATTACAGTTGCTGTATCTGGGAGCAAAAACGGCGTACAGCTCAGTTTATAACAGAGCTGAGTTTATATTTAGTTTCCTTATCTCAGGCTGGCCAGACAAACCAAAGCAGGCTCTGGGTTTCCTGAAAGTCCTCATGGATTAAAATCAATTGATCCGTTTGCCCAAGAGTTCCTAATGGTTTTAGAAATTTAAGGAGAATTATTCCAAACCGATGCACCACAGAAAAAGAAAAGCTTGCAAGGTTCAAAGACAAATGTTTATGAAGACTTTATTTTAAACTCACTGATTTTGTAGAGGTTTTCTGCTTTTATGTATTAACTTTTGTTAAGAATTATTTAAGTTTTACTTTAAGCACAAGTACAAATTTTTCAACGAGGAAATCTCTGATGCTGCCTGAACTCGATAACCTGTAACAGTTTAATGCACACTGTATGCTTGT
Source organism: Brachyrhaphis roseni (assembly GCA_903066815.1). Taxonomy (NCBI): domain Eukaryota; kingdom Metazoa; phylum Chordata; class Actinopteri; order Cyprinodontiformes; family Poeciliidae; genus Brachyrhaphis; species Brachyrhaphis roseni. The sequence goes on along the minus strand of CAEFZY010029010.1, from coordinate 2,616 downwards.
GTTTTCTTAATCTTAAATCTCAAATAAGATATAAAAAAGTTATGATGCAAGTTTGTCTGGCTGTAGCAGCAGATCTATATTGTATCCTGGTGGGCAAAGCTTAATGAAACTTCATAGCCTCTCTCCTACATGAGTAAATGAGAAATTAAGCATCAGAGACAGTTTCTCATTTCAGCGTAATTAAAGTTTTAATTGCTTGATGTTGAGCATAGCATCTTGTGAAAAAACAGATTCACCATGAGGCACAGCACCGATCAGAAAGAGCAGTGAAAAGACAAACAGCAACAAATGGCCGCAGCGCTGCGTGATTGGATATGAACAGTTAACTCCTCCAGATTTCTAAACAACCTGACAGTGAAGGGTTTTCTGAGCCTGCGGTTCTGATAATTGTGTGGGGTAGGCGGAACACCGCACTACTGAAAAATACAGTAAGAGGACAAAAGAAGCTAATCCTGTTGGTTTTGCCATCTCCGAGAATCTACATTTCACACGGCTGGGTTGAAGCTAATGTCTGCTGGGTGTGCATGCCAATCTCATTAGAGCCAGGTGTTGGGATTCAGCTCACTATCCCTTCCTTTGCTTTGGTTGGCAGGCTGTACGTGCCGTCTAACACTAAGTCCTGACAGTGGTTTGCTCCATTTTCTCTCATCCTGAGCCCAGAGAACACCTGTGGTGACAGTAATTGAACACTCTCAGATCGTATGCTACCATTCAGCTCTGTCTCCCTGCAGTTACTGGTCATCCTTTGGAGGAAAGATGCACAAATTCATTTATGTTGTAAGTTTAACCTAAAGTTGCGGTTGTGGAACACAGACTTTTTGTTATTTAGCAAATATGGCTGTTTTTATTGTTATGGAAAAATGATGAACAGCACAAAACTTTCTCTTCCTAACACATCCACCTTTACATTCTCAGATTAAAAGTACCTTTAAGTATTAAACACACTTTTCTCTATGCCCACATTTCTGTAATATATACGTTTTTTAATTTCCATTGCTGTACGCAGAGAACCATCATAGTTCACAAAAATAAAGGCTTGAAAACATCAGTCATTGCGTAATTAGTTGATATAATGTGTATCACAGTACAGTGGGTTTCTGAACAATAACTGTATATGTGGCTGTATACAGTTATAATCTATGTGCATATTCTGTATAATTCTGGCTGGATATTTGCTATTTGAATTGGCACAGTCACAGCTTTTATCAATTTTCTTTAATTTTCAGGAACATTCCAGAAGTTTCATTTTAGAATGTGTTTTTATTCCAAAATCAGATTCTTCAGCAGTTTGGATTCTTGTCTTTGAACACCCAACATGCTAGGACTTACTGACCTATACACTGGACCAACTGTCAAGCATGGTGGTTGGACAGTACAGATTTAACTTGGTGAACAGGTTCAAATATTTTAAGTTCCTCATTTCAGAAAATAAAACCACTTTGGGAGTTTTTGGGTTTCTTCTGTGTTTGCTTTTTGACAGTTTTCTTATTTTCAACCTGGTTTCTGCTCCTCATGTTCATTAGTCTCCTTCCCTCAGCCTGCCTGCCTGCTCTCCCCTCACAGCTGCTCCCTGCTCCCAATCAAGTAATCAAACTCTCTGGCACACACCATGTATTTTAACTTGTACTATATTAGAAATATTACCGCAGTAAATATGATTCACTAGATGATCTAATATGAATGGAAGCCACTTGTCAGAGGTGAACACATGAAAACCACAGATTGTGACCTTCTAGAAAACATCAAGCAATCACAGAAGTCATTAGGATTCAGCCTCCAGCTGCAGAAATGTCCACACACAATTTCATGCCACTCCACGTTAATGTCTGTGGAGACATTTCAGTCCTGCTCAGAGCAGCAGATAGAAGGAGAGATGGAGCGGCATCGCCATCATTAGGACCATGACTAAAATCATTATCCATATATAAGACCTCATTTAAACGTCTGTGAAGTTTGGGAATCATTAAGGTCATGGTACATTTCATAAACAAAGAAAACTTCATTCAGTTTCTCAGGATATTTGTGTTAGATTATAAATTATTGTCCAGGTGATTCATACATCCATACATCTGATATAATTTTAATCAGCTCTAATTCAAAATCTCTAAGACTTGAACTTGTCAAATCTTCACTAAATCCACATAATTTAAAGTGAAGTTTGTGCCTTTTTGTTTCTCTTTAGTCTCAGTGCACTCAGATCTTTATGGACCACAGATCTGGTTTCAATCCTAGAGGTTCATAAAAAGCAGAAAAGTCACCCTTTATTAATGTTTGTTACTCAAAGACCAAAAGTCAGACAGTTTGAGTTGAAGATAATCAACCGAAAAAAAAAGAAAAACAAATTCATTTAAATATAAATTAATGTACCAAAAACTTAATATTATTCATGTAAACTAAGATTTTTACCCTCCAGACAAAAAGTCAGCAAAATTTGATAAGGACTTTTTATATATCTCATTTCTTCTCAACTCTAAACCAGATTTTATATTAAAAAAAATATAATAATTTTCACCCTGTCAGAAAAATTATGTTTTGTTATTATTCTTACATTAACAGTTTTACTAGTTTGTATCTTAGGTTTAGTATTCACACCCCAGAGAGAAGTTGTTAAACTGT
>CAEFZY010029004.1:0-26158 GCA_903066815.1 Brachyrhaphis roseni | reverse complement strand
ATATATTTTTTATTGATATATATTTGTGTGAGATATATATATATATATATATATATATATATATATATATATATATATGTATGTACTTAATATTTTGTGTGATAGTAAAATTTGTTGTGAAGATCTTAAAACAATTAACATTTGTAAGGGAATAAATACTTCTCAGCCAGAAACAGACTATTTTCTTTCAATTCTCCAATCACAACAGAAACTTTCAGGACTCCAAAAAAATGGCTGACTTAGACAATAAGTTAACCGAACTTCACCCTTCATCTCTTTAAAGGACGTTTTCAATGGTAAGATGTGCTTTGTCAGACTATTTAAACGATAGCTGCCACTGTACGATACATACATTTTGCAAGTGTCAAAACAGCAACAAACTCCAAAACATATGTGGCAACAACAAATAGAAAATTGAATGCTCTTTGAACAAATGCTAAGTGAAATATTCTTTCCTAGATGAGTCACAATTACCTATATTGGACTACATCTGATCAGTTTAGTTGCTTTTAACAACATCCAGCTTTATTTTGTTGTAGCCCTCAGAAAAAGCACAATGCAATGCCCGAAGTGTCAAGTTTCCACAATTTAACAGTGCTGGTTGGAAAACATTGTTTCTTTACTGATGGATCTGACTCTTGTTGGTTTAGCTGATCACTGTATGTTTTACTGCAGTGCAGCTGCAGAAATAGCAGAAGCAACTGTTGCTCCGTCACACCAAACAGTAAACAGCAAGGTAGCATGGAAATGTGAACGGATTTAATTTCAAATCTTTGCTCTTCTTGCTGAAAAGCAGAGGAGGCAGCGGGAGGCCGAATCCCATCAATGACACATCATCTGGTTTCTGCATCCGACAACCACAAAAACACAGTAAAAAAGCCCACCTCGTGACACGGTGTACCTGCCCACACGGAGGCACACGCATGTATCATGATGCATAAAAACAAACAAAAAGAAAGAGTAGGCTCCAGCATCCACACACACACTGTTACTGTGACCGTGGGCTCAGCTGCAGTCCAGCTGCACTGTCATGTTGTGCCTGTTGATCGTCTGCAGCCGCCACTCCTGCTGAAGCTGCTGCTACCTCAAGTTTACTTTTGCTTACTTTCCTTCTAAACAGCTCTCCAAGAGGCTTTTACATCCAGGTTCAAGGAGAGTCTGCACGACTGAGTCGCCTGTATTTTTAATTTTCATTCAGTCATTTGTGGTTTAAACACATAGCGAATATGAACAAATGTCTGAGTTATCATTCACAAACCCTTTTTGCTCTCCACTCGACGTCAAAAGCTGGAGTTTGTGTTTTAGACATACTGAAGCGTCTTTCTGAAAATACTTTCATTTCTCATCGCAGATCATGTGTTTGTGACCTTCCAGGCTGTTGTTGTGACGTTCTACGTAACAAACTCTCACAATAAACTGGAATCGTGACACTTGACCACCTTTCTTTCCTTTTAGTCAAACTGTTCAGAAGTCGTCATGATGTTCGTTATGTCAAATTGTTGAATTTTTTTATTTTAATTTGTTACAATGGTTTGAAGTGTCTGGAAAGAGCAAAACAATGCTAAAGACCATTTGTTTTAGTTGAGATGCAATGCTGGGAGTAAAATCTTACAAATGTGAAGTTTTCCGATAAGGGAGGAATAACTTTTGGTAGTTGGCTAACTTAAACCATTTATTGTTTTCCATCCACTTGACAGACTGAATGTTGGTCGCTCCTATAGAATCCTGATAAAATAAGCTTGAGTGTTTGTAGTTGTATCATGACAGACAGTTGAACATTTTTAAGGTGCTTTTTATATAATGTCTCCAAAGTTCACAAATTGGTGGGTACAATTTTTTATTCTGTCATTCATCAATATGGAGCAGTTCATATCCAGATACATGAGACAGGCGTGTTCAGTTTCTGGTTTTCAGCATCAAAATGGAGGTAAATGCAAGTATCACAAATACCAGCACCAATACTGATACGTATTATTTAAGTAAAATGTATTATCAAACTTCTGACCTTTATGTGTTTTTGTGATTTTTCATTGTAATTGTTTTGTTAAAACCTGAGGCAGAATTTAGATCAGGTTTACAGGTGTCTTCAAAATACTTTGCCAACATACTTGTATGAGAAACATGTAGCAAAATTAAACAAATGTTGTGCATTGTGTTCTAAATAAAGTGCAAAAATGGTCATTCGAGAGCAAATGAAAGCAAAAATCTTTTTCTACTGTAGCGCTGAGAAACTACATTACAAAAATAAAATAAAATTTCAAGAGGGAATATGAAACCAAAGTTCCAATCTTATCATGCTAGCTACCGATCCGATATTGATACTGACTTGATAATATCGATATTTTGGACCTCTAGTGTTTTGAGCAGTGATTATTTCTCTCTGCGTCGCTTTTGAAGTCTCTTAATGTTTTCTTTCAACTTCTGTTTTCATATTTTCATTCAAAAATTTGGATCTACGTTTTGTTTTTCTTTGCCAGTTCAGAGATGATCCAGAACAGTAGTACCAGACGAAACATGAGCTCAAACCATCTGAACAGAGCTTGTCCTTCCCTCCACCGCCTCCACCAGCACCACCACTCCGACCGTCGCTCAGAATCTCTGAAAACCTTTCAAGCCTTTTCCCCTCTTCTCTCTAACCTCAAGGCAATTTAGGGATGGCTTTTTAAATGATCCGCTCATTATCGGTAGTGGAGTCTCTTTTTCCAGCCCCGTCTGCTGGCTCTCCCGCTTCCTGTCCCCACTCTCTCCTCTTTGCTCTGTTTTTAAGAGGGCTTTTTCTGCTTTTCCTCCCCACCTCCCACTCCTCCCTTCAGAATGGCTTTTTGATCCGTTTGTTTGTGCTCATCGAGTGGAATGTAGCAAAGTCCCTGAGAGCATTTTTTCCCCCTCTCTTTTTATTTATTTATTTAGAAAGCCATTGAGTTTAAGTTGATGTCGATGAGTGGGAGCTACCGCCGCCTCCCTCCCATCCGCGCGCACACTCACCTGATGCTGGCCTTGATGACTATAATGTGTTTCATTACAGGAGAAGGAATGGAGAAATGCGTGGAGCCGGAATTCTTCCGGAATCACATGCCGCCTGTAGAGGAGACGGTAAAAGATTCACATTTGATGTGTTTATCATAGTAAACAAGGAGAGAAAACGTCAGACGTAAAGTAAACGCTGCTAGCTAAACTGCGGGACTCATTTGTCCTCTCGCGGGCTTGGCTGCGTCCGGCCCTGTCGGCAGCTTTAAGTTATCCTCCTCTATCTGTTCGGCCTCTCCACCTTTAATACCCATTAAACCTCTCCATCTGGAGATGCAGGAGGCCGAGTTCAGTCACCGACTTATTAGCTGAGTAACTGGAGGGAGTCGAGGTCAGTCCGGAGGCTGGCCGCATGCATGCGCGCACATGCAATTTCACAGCAATGCTTACGCATGAGCTTATGGCGACGCGCCGCTAATTGAAGGGGTCTGCTCTGTTGACGATGGCACTCAACTTATCGCTGATTAGGTCAGGCTGGGTGGAACCGGGAGGCGAACAGAGACGGAGGAGGGAAAAAAAAAACATAAAGGCTTTGGGACGTATAAGACGACACAAGTGGCTTTGTCGGGTTGAGCGTCCGTCCGATAAACACAGGTGTTGTGCCGAGAATTGCGTGCATTTTTTTGGCATAGCAAATTATTAGCTTGCCAATATATGCAAACCCTATGTATTTTCCCAAAATATTATTCTATTGTTATAAAACTTATACCAGCAGTTCATAGAACAAGTGTGATTATGTAGAAAAAGTTATTTCACTCTTAACTCTTTATTTCTCCATGTTAGCAGGGGATGCATTTTTTGGCAAAGCCTATTATTAGTCCACCGATATCTGCATGCCCTCTCTATTTTCTTCAAATATTATCCTATTGATATAAAACTCATCCCAGCAGTTCATAGAACTACTCTGATTACATAGAAAAGGTGAAATCCTGCTTAGCTCTTCATTTCTTCAAGTTTTCAGGGGGATGCATTTTTCGGCAAAGCCTTTTAGCATGCCGATATCTGCATGCCCTCTCTATTTTCCTCAAATGTTATCCTATTGATAGGAAACTCATGCCAGCAGTTAAAGGAAACAAATGTGATTATGTAGAGAAAGTTGCTGCTTATGTATTAAGTCTTTTTAAAATGTTTACATTTTTAAGATTTTATATTTGGTGTTCAGATATTCATCTTCCAATCTTTTAATGACACATAATTATCACATGATATTTTCAAATTTCCAGTCAACTTTAAATATTTTTTGACTCAAAAACACAACTGAATGACTGCCGAGCGCCTCAACCACCGGGCGCCTCAACCACCGGGCTTAGCAAGTTTTCTGGGGGAAACCTTGCTTCATCTATTCTGGTTTGCTACTATAGATCTTATCGCTCTGTGAGATTCTCAGCCTTCTTCACCACTGTTTTCCCATGTTACACTTCTTGTGGCTTCTAATTTTTACATTGGGAAAATACAAGAATGAATAAATAAATAAGTCAATCAAGGGAAGTCAGATTATTTTACAGAAAATACAAGAAAAGTCTAGCCAACTTGCAAATTATACCACATACTTATATTTTTTCCAACTCTCAAATCAGTCGGACTTTCTTTAAATTTTGCGTACCCAACTCTCTGTCTGCCTTCTCACCTTTTTGTCTCCATTTTTCCATTACTCCCCCCGTGCCCCGTTATAACCCTCGCACTCCTAATCACCTCACTTTGGCCTATGGGATGGTGGTCGCCAGGGAAACAGCTCTAGCTTGACGACCCATGTTCCGGTGGGGCCATTGGGGGGCCAGTCAATGAGCCTCTCTTCCTGCCACAAGTGGTGCTGGCTGGATGGAGTGGGCCCTCGTGTCTGCTTTTGAAGGTCAATGAGGCCGCAGCCCGGCACTCTGCCACCGACTCCAAGCCCCCCAGAAAAGCGGCGCAAAAATTCGGCTTTTAAGCAAAAGTTTAATTCAACCACATGCAGACATGACCGTGGTCCGACGCTCCGGGTCTTGATTCACCATCCTGGTGGAAACTGTAGATTATTCTTAAGTCAATTAGATCACTCTCCCTCAAAAATGACTTATTTGACATTTTATTATTTTTACTGCACCTCAACATGAACTTCATTTTACTCTATTGGTACTTTATGTGATAGACCAGCATGAAATAGCACATAACTCTGAAGTGGAACTCAAAAGATCTCTGAGTTCCAGAGATCTTTTGGAACTTTTTTTATTTTGTAAAAAAAAAAAAAAAAAAAAAAAAAGTGCTGTGCAGTTGGGTTGAGCACCCTTTACTTTGATACCCCAAATAAATAAATAAATAAAATTAAGTGCAAAAATCACCTTCAAAAGCCAAGTAATGGTAAAGACAACCTGGGTGTAACATAATCTATTTATTACTAAAGATGTTTGGTGAAGGCCTCAGAGGTTAGTTAGAGAATAGTGAATAAACAGCATTGTGACAACCAGTGAACACAAACACAAGGGAGCCTCTAGTAATGAAGAAATTTTACAGCAGGTTAGATTATGAAACAATGTAGGATAATGCTCAATTTATCATGCAAAAAAAAAAAAAAAGAGGCCAGCATCACATGACTACAAGATTTCCAATACAGAGCTCAGGTGGGTGTGGACCAGGTATTGGGTATTTCACAAATCTGTCCTCTATGGCAGAGTGGCAAGAACAAAGACGTTGTAAGAAACCCACAAGAAGCACGTTGGAAACAGTGACGTGTGAGAGAAGATGCTGTGATGGGACTAAAACTAGAACAAACAACAATTCACCTTTTTGTGTTAGTCTATCACAGAATATCCCAACAAAATACACAGAGGTTCAACGCTAACATGTGAAAATGTGGAAAATGTTAATGGTGCATCAATACGTCTGATAGTGATATCCAATCTTGCAGGCTATTATTTATCTCATAATAGGAGTACATCATAGAGCCACTGCTGTGTTTCATCACCTATATGTCTTTGTTGGCTGTGTTTGTGTTTCTTTTTGTGTGGCAGTTGAACAAATACAAATCAACCAAAATCACTGGTTCTAAACAGCTGACTGTGAATTAACAGTTAAAATTTTTAATCAGTTGTATTTTTCCTTGCAGCCTTCCTCTGTGTCAGCCTACAGGGTGGTATGCACCTGTTCCAAACAATTTTCTGCTTTTTTTTTTTGCTGTAGGTAGGGGGAGGTAAATACTCCAGCAGCCACTTGTGTGTCTCCTCAGGGAAAATGTACACAGATTATGTCCTCACTAATCCTTCTGCGACAAAAAGGCATTTTGCTTCAATACAACAGTTGTGCAAAGGTTTCAGCAAATACACTCACTGTGACAAACACAGCTACACACACATGCTCGAATTTCCAGTCCTTATGTGCACAAGGACGTTGGTGCAATTAACCTTTTGCTGATTCAGTCCTATTGCTCTGTTTAGTTGAATAGAACTGGAGTGTTCCCCGGGCTATACCCAAAACCTCTGATAGAGTGTATGTATATTAGAGTGAGAGTGATTTCTTAAAATTCAATGCTGAGTTTTCAGGAAGAGACTAAGCTCTCAGCTACCTTATAAATCCCTCCTTCTGTATGTAGGTGCTGTGTACGATTGCATCCCCGATTCACCCTAAGTGCAGCATCGCTTCTAGCAGGTGAGTTTAGACTCTGCTCTGGGGTAGATCCTGGGTTCATCCTGCAGAGAGAGACTCTACTTCAGCTCAAGTCCAGCCTCTGGCGCTGGCACGCCGTCATCTGTCAAGAGTCGGCTTGCCTCGAGTCCTCTTTTTGTCATCAGCTTCGGCGGACTGAGCCGAGTATGTGCTAAAACGTTTTGGAACCCCTCCGAAAAATTGGCTCGAATCAGAAGAGTCTGCTTGCTTCGTGTTGCGCCCTGCATGTGTAAATTCACACAGCGTGTGATTACCTGTGCGACTCTTCGCCGAAGCCCAGTCTGAACTGGAGCTTGGCCACGGCTATCCGGTGAGCCATTTGTCTGAAGTACATTTTGTGGCCTTTCGTGCCAGCTGATTTAAACAAGTGCCCAGCTGTCGTGACTAAAACGGAGCACTTTACTTGTTGCGTTCGCTGGCCTGATTCCCTGCGGCTTGGTGGTGCCAGCGAGCCTTGATAGGAACAAAAAGTGCCAACTGTTGACCTCGACAGAGAGAACAATTCAGACACATCCCATTTGTGTCAGAAAAGGCTCTTCATGTACCTGTAAACCACACAACTACTTGCAACGGGTGATGTGGTGATATACGAACACTGACTCCCTCGCCTCATCTCAGTATTTGTCAATGTGCTGAGAAGGAATACACAGTATTTAATAAATGCAGTGTACTGGAAGAGTATTGTAGTATTTAAACAGCTTTAAATTTTGTGGTCTAACAACAATTTTTGGTGTTTTTTTTTTATTTTTATTTTGCATGATTGACCAACAAAAAGTAGTGCATATTGTTGATTTGAAAGAAAAACAAAAAAAAAAATTAACAACTAAAATCTGGATAGGGTGGTATGCATTTATATTCAGCTTCCGTTGTCTTCAGAAGACACCCGATTGTTAAATTGGGTCCACTTGTGTGTAATTTAACCTCAATCTGTGAGATCAGGGCTTCATAGGGCTAAAGACACTGATAAAAATGAGACCAGTTGCAGGGTGCGGACAGCGTGATTACGTTACTGTTGGCATGGCACCCTTGCTCATTGTTCGATGTCTTGATCAAGTAGCTACAAACCCAGCTTCAGTATACCAGAAGCTACAATGTAGTGATGGGATTTTCGGCTCCTTTTCGAGATGCGGCTCTAATGGCTCTTTTTAGTGTGGAGAGCCGGCTCTTTCGGCTCCCAAACGGCTCCCCATATATGCCCGGGACAGGACGTGAAATACGGACATGTCCCGGGAAATACGGACGTTTGGTCACCCTAATTCTGTAGAGAAAAAAAAACGGCTCCCAAATAGGATCCTAAAACGGCTCCCATTGTGGAGCCGGTTCCAATCGTTCACTTCAAAGAGCCGGCTCTTAGAGCCGGTTCGTTCGCAACCGACACATCACTACTACAATGAATAAAGGTAGGCTAGTTTTTAAGTAAAATATAGATATATTAGCAGTGTTATATTGTCTTTTTCACTGCTGACAGAAAAGTGTGCATGATTGGTTGAGAATATTAGTGAAAAACATCATTAACCATACAGCAGTCCTAAGAAGAGTCCAGTGGACCCCACGTTGGCTTTTTACCCTGTGCGTGGTCCCGGCAGGGTCACACTGACCCTGTGTGTGCTTTTACGAGATTCCAGTTGCGACTCTCAGACCTTATTGTCTTTTCTAAATTAGCTCTCTGAGCTAAAATTTATAATTGAAATATGTGGCAATGTTGAATTATAAAACTTGAAGCTTCAAGACACTTCTTTTTGAAATAGGTGGCAGCTTCACGAGAACCGTGTTCACTCAGTCAACTTCACATGGGGATTGATTTACGTTTCCCTGTGTGTAAATCTCACGTGTGCACATGTACTGGATTTTGTTTGTCTTGGCGTCTGTTTGTAAATAACCTTTGTAAAATACGCAGCGAGTGTTAAAATGTATCGTTGTGCACATGCATGTTGGCGTGTATATATGTGCACATGACTCTGCCATTGTACGATCCCCGCCTCTCCTGCTGCCTTCTCATGCTACAGCGAGGCTGTGCTAGTTTAGAGTCATGCAGCTTTCTGTTGTGCACTACGAACTCACACAGCTCTATTAATTAGCTGTTTGATGCTGTTAATTGGGCTCCCACTGCTGCACTAATTGATAACGCCATTGCCATTGACAACATGAAACACAAACAGAGACGAGTCTCTCGCAGACAGCCTATTCAAGCTCCGCAGAGTGAGAGTGGGCCGGGTAAAAACCAGGAGGAAGTGATGGATGAGCATCGGCAACAAAGGCCCGGAAAGAAGGGGGGAAAAAGAGAGACAAAGGGAGACGAGATTGGAAAGAGGATGGAGCGAGATGTCAGAGAGTTTTCATGTTTTACAATGCAATTTCCCAGACTTATTCTACATATTGATTCCTGTTTTGATATTCAGGTTCTGTGGCTAACTCTCACAAACAAACATCCATCGGCTGAAAATGTAAATGCAATCTCATGTGTCAACACCTGGTAATAGCAATATCATCTTCCAGTTGCTCTGTGATCTGCATAGCGCCACACCCCTCACCTCTCTAATAACACTGTTCAGCTATTCATTGAAATGTCTGTTATCAAATATAGCATGTGTTTTTACCTGTCACTAGCTGAGATCCTGTCACTTCCTGCCTCCGAAAAATCAAAAACAATATTGTTTGAGGCACATTTTAATTTGCGTCGCAAAATGGGAATGGTTGCATGTGTCGTCAATTACTGTTTGACCTCTTTGGTACTGCAAAGGGTTGTAATTGTCTGATTTTTTATTTACAAAGAAAGGCCCTGTTCTGTGAAAAATGCTTCTTTTACTTATACTACGGCACAATTTCTGGTCAAACGACTTATTTTTGCTTTTAACATCAGCTTATTGACAAAATAGATTGTTTTTTTGGACAAATGTCTGGTAGCCTTTTACAGAACTTCTCAATCTGAATGGAATAAATATAAGTTGTATTTAAGTTTCTATAAAAATTCTGTCTATCCACAGAAACACAAGGTCCAATTATTTTACTTGAATTTTACTTATTTGAATAGACATGCATCTTTATAACTGTCATAGTTTCTAAGGCTCTTTTATTATGCCCTATGTCTGTTAACTGAAGTACTGTGTCTGTTTGGACCATCTGAACATGAAATATGAGGGATTTTGACCTCCAATCAAACCGAGTTCAGTCTGACTGTCAACCTTTTCATAACCATTATTTATCAAAGGCACATGCATAAATTCAATGTAGAAGACTGCAAGTAGAATAGAAAAAATATAAACATTTATCCATCGACTGTATGCTATTTCTTGTTAGGCAAAGGTTGGGGTACAATCTGAAGAGGATGCCAGTCCACCACAGGGCAACGTAGAGACGCACAGGACAAACAACCATGCACGTTAGAGCAACCACTTAATTGAACAATCATGTTTTTATACTATAGGAGGAATCTGGAGTGTCTGGGAAAAAATTCATGCATGGAAAACGAGAGCAAACAAAGTGCATGGAGAAAAAACCCGGGCTGGGATTCGACCCCAGGACCTTCTTCGTCATCTGTCATCAAAGTGAGTATAAAATGTAACCCATTTTGGGTATGGATTAACACATGGTATGAAATGTGCAGCGACAACTCATTTTTTTTTTAATGTACCAAATAAAAAATGGCTAAGGGTGGCCAAAGCTATAGCAGTTGCGACAACTAGCACTCAATTAAAAACGTTAATCTATTTTCAAATTCTGTGTGAAAAGTACTCAAAATGTACACAAATATGGTTGGTAAAGATCATATTTTCACGTCCCAAATAGTTGGAAATGATCTCCGGCCTTGAAAATACCTGCAAATCAGGGAGAAAAAGGGCTTGAAATGAACCCAGTCAGGTGAGAACAGACAAAATGTCACGAAAGATGGCGCCTTTATATCTGAAAAAAGGTCAGGCACGAAACAATTAAGGCTTCAGATGTGTGAAAGAGTTAATGGGTCAAAAGACCAGCAACCACTTGAAGGGGAAAAAGAAAACATTCCTGTGAGTATAATCTGACGTATAGTCATGTAAAAAAGTCATTAAGGTGAGTTAAAATGGTTGGTGTTAAAATATCCTGTGGTAAATGAATTATCTCGGTACCTGAAATTTGCATGACAGGACCAAAACTGCTATAAACAGAAGAAAGGCAAATTGACCAGGACCAGTTCTTCCCTGACTTCTGTCACAGAGCCATACAGATATCTCCCTCTGAAGTTTGTTTTTATGAAGCTTATTACACCACTCACTAACCTTTACAAATGAAAAATGATCATGTTTTCCATCTGATTTCACAACTTTCAGTAAGATACAACCGTTTGAGACCATGAACTTAGAAGGAAAAAGGTTATTCCGGAGCCGTAAATAAGCTTTTCAAGGACTAGATACTTCACAATCAGTGAGTGTTTCGTTGCAGCTGCTCCTCATGTCTGCTGTCAGTGTTGCTTTGAGGTATTTTTACAGTGGCCTAAATTTTCAGACCCAGAAGCTATGATCAAATTTCATGCACAACAAAATAGCCCCTTTTTTGAGTTGTAGACTCACAGTCTTCTTCCCCTTTTGTACTTGTTTTCTTTCCTGCCTCTATACAAGTGTGAGTGTACTTGTGCACATATCCATCCATTGCATCTAGCGGTGAGAAGAGCAGTACCTTTAATGGTAGCAGTAGTGGCAAATTACAGACCAAGGCACACTATTACAATTATCCACATCTTTCAGGACAGGTGGACACACACCTGTTACCCACCTTATAGTAGCCAGTGTAGCAAGACTCCCGTCGGTGCACACACATATGTGCGTGCACACGCATGCACGCAATCTTTGAGTGAGCTTTTTCCAACCATTTTCTGAAGAAAGTACTCTCACTCTTACGCTGGTATATGGCCTTCCTACTCTCTTGCTATTATATGTCTTTCCATTAGAGGCAATTACCACTCAGGCTACAGCGCTACGTCCAACATTCTCACACAGTTCTATCACTTATGGTCAAAGAGCTGCCTTTCTCATGTCAAGTATGCATTGTACACAAAGGAAAAACAAGTTACATGATACTTCTGGAAGAAATGGATTATAGATTATCCTATTTTCTCACTATATTTTCCCCCTTTCTATCACATAGTACATGTTTTAACATTTTAACAAGGATTTATCTTTAAAGATGTGCTTGCAAATCCCTATTTAAATCAGGTCTAACTCATAACTACTGAGACACTCATAAACTAGCCATGACCTGACAAAATGGCGTCTGAAAACATGAAAGACAACTTCCTGTATTTGGCCCCAGTGGCCAATCGTGACCTGCTGCCGTACATCAAACGGAGCTCAATAGGAAATGTCCCTGTGGAGACAATAACGACCTCGGTGACTTTGATTTACCCAGAGACCCCATGGTACAAACACTGCACGCAAGGCTGTGTGCAGAGGCCAGACGGTGTCCGAAAACTGCCAGGACCGGATGGAGGCTTTTATTATGAACTTCAGTCACCGCCCACCCAAACTTCCTGCCAGGTGAATGAATATGTTTTTCCTTTTGTTTGTTTCTCTGCACACCCTATTTTTAGCGTTAGATTAAACTTGTCAGGGTTTATATTTTTCTTTTTTTTTTTTTTACTCCTTTTTGTAAACACCAGTGCAATCCCTTTATATCAGTTTTCTTTCAATTATTCAAAGTATTACCAGCTTTTTGTTACATGGCTGTCAGTGCAAGATAATTCCTGCAACCACCACCCAGCACTTCCCTTTAATGTGTAGGCAGAGGGACGTTTACAAAGGCTGGGTGAACAAAATAACATCGAGAAGAACAATGACAGGTCAGTGAGACTTATCTAATGTTAATGTTGAAAAAAGGATCTGTTGTCAACAATTCTTTTTCATGTTGAGTTTCATATTAACTTTTTGATTTTCTACTTTAGGGTGGCAGCTCTCACATTTATTTATTTTGGAGTACTCTACTGTAGATTCTCCTGATAATTGGATTCACAGTTCAATGTTGTATAGAAATAACATTTTTCTCATCATTAAACGTGACAAAACATTTCTTATTTCAGGTCCATAAGGATAACCAAAATTACATTGTATTTGGAATATGCCAGAGAACTGAGAGAGGTTTTTTTTCTTTTCTAGAAATTTCTATAAAGTTTCTATAAATTCCCTCATTTTTTGGTAGCATTTTCTTTTCCGCAGTATGATGGGTCATAAATGTTGAAATGAATTTCTCCACTTCCAGTGGTTTGCAGTTTTGTCCTATTTCCCCTTGACAGAACTAGAGACACTGAGTCTGGTTCAATATATTAACATAAGATTCTGTCCTCATGATGCCTTGTATTTGGTGCACCAGTTTTCCTCACAGCAAAGCTTCCCCACAATAAAATGCTGCTAATGTATTTTTATGTGGATCTTTTTTTATTATTAAACTTGTGAAGTAAGTAAAGTTTACTTGCAAGCTTTTACCTTCCCCTGCAAATGTAACATTGATCATTAAGACCAAACACTTCACTTGGGTCTAAAGTTTTTTGTCCCCCCAGATCTAAGTTTTTGTCTTGTTCTTATAGCATTTGTTGAAACTGGCAGCAGGACGCTCATTTGATTTTTAGACATTTTGTCAATTATCATTGACAAAATGTTGCAACATTTCACTGGATATAATTTAAAGATTATTATTTAACTTATTTTAAAGTTAAAATAATACGATTATTTTAATTTCACATTTACAATAACTTCACTTCTGCTTATTTCTATAGCATTAATCGCCAATTCTACATTGGCGATTAATGCATTCATTTCAACCCAATCTATTACAATATATCCCAATCGTATGGAAAAACATCCAAAGAGCCCTGTGTAAGAAATCCCAGCCAGTTCCACTGATTCACTCACATCCAGTTTAATACATAAACACATTATAAACACATAATCTCAAAATAAAATTGAATACATAATTAAAAGCTTTGCTTAACCTTTAATTGAGACTATATTCTCAATTTCCACCTAATCCCATCGAGTAGATAGACATTTATTATTGTTATTTTCTCCTAAATAGTGATGTAAACACGATGGTTTAGAACTCTAATTACCTTGTCCTAATGTACAGATAATGTTTCTCTCTCCATGTTGCGTTTTCCTCCAAAAAACCCACCCAAAAGCAGAGTGTCTTCTGCAGTGCAGGGAACAGATTTGCATATCTGCCATGCCTCCCAACAGGCAGAGAAGTGCTATCCTGACAGGCCTAATGAACTAGCCATTTAAGTGGTCAAATTATACACTCATCCCTTTTCATCGTCTGATATTCCTGCTTTGTACAGGTGATGGAAAGGCAACTTTCCCCATTCACTCTCCTTTAGAAACACCAATCTCACCTAATCCTTGCTTCCCTCTCATCCTCTCCCCCCCACACCCCCTCGTCTCTCCTGCGTCTCTTCCATGACATTGGTGAAAAGTGTGAGCATTCATGGAGTCGAGGATAGAGAGAAAGAGAGAGAGAACGAGGCAGAAGGGAAAAGGCAGTGCTCCAAGGCCCTTTGTGGAAAGAAATCATGTCGGAATACGGAGCGGGGGCAAGAGAGAGGGAGAGAGAGAGGGAGGCTGTCACAGACCTCAATGGCAGCATTATGTAAATGGCTGACATCCCCTGATGTAAAGCTGAATAGAGACACATTAATGTCTTGTGTATATTTAAAAAGCCTGGGCCCAACTCCTCAGGATTGCGAGCGGCAGATCCCGTAATCATGTTGACGAAGTAATGGCAGAGAATTAGTTGTCCATTAAAAGTGTATTATGCACCACGCTGGCACATGAAATTACTCTCAAATAGTGGAATGGCTGAGGGGGAGTGACGAGAGCGAGCAAGATAGAAGCGGAGGGGAGTGGGAGGAGGACGTTGATGGATGGCCCCGTGCGTGTCTGCGTGCGTGTCTGCGTGCGTGCCCGCTGCGAGCGCGAGCCCGTTCGGGCGAGCCTGCGCGTATGAATTCTCCTGCTCCGACTCGATGGAGGCAGGTGATTGACATCTTTAGACTTTGAGAAATCAAAGCAGTGTGAGAGTGTGTGGATGGGCGCACAGCGGGACCTGAAAGATTCTAATGAGGTTATAGAGGGCTGGGTGTCAAATACACACAAGCTCGCGCTCGCATTAACATATGCACGGCGCGCTCGGCACAAAAATATAAGATGTGTGACAAGTTAAACGCGCGAGAGAAGAGCTCGAATAAGGATAATGAGATAAAAGAAGGCTAATTAGGGAATAGATTAGGGTTCATTGTTTACCTGCCTGGCTTTCTTGCTCTCGTGAACCAGAGCTGACATTAATGAAGCGCTAAGAAGATGCAGATTTTGGGGTATACAGAAGTTGGCACGACTAGTAGGGTTGTGACGATACATCCAGCTCACAAGACGACACCACACACGACGGTGAGTTCCCCAGAATAGTACGAGAAGAGATTTTACCACTATTTCGTATTGTGTTTAAAATTCTAGTCCACGTTTGATTATATTTGGGTTTTTATGCTTGTCTAACTCCAACGACATTGAGAATCGATTTTTTGTGTTTTCACAAAGAGACTTTTTATTTTTATTTGTATATATATATATATTTTTTTTTTTACAAATATCACAAATCTTAGTGTGTTTAATAAACCCCAGGTACTTATCAATTTCAAAACTATAGAGTATGTCCAGACTCCGCAGTAATTGTAGGCTATGTTAGAGTTCTTTTATATACCCCAGAAAATAGCATCTGACTCCTCATAACATTTTCTGATCAAATTTAAAAGATCAGAGAAAAGAACGTTGAACTGTTTGTAGCAAAAATACAAAGTAAGAAAGAAAAAGAACAGGAAAGTGCACATTGCTGTTTGTGTAAGTGAGATTGTATTGCGAAATCAGTTGTATTTTTGAAGAAAACAAAGTTTCCAAATATTTAATCAAAGCTGCATATGCATGTCCAAATCTGGAAATTAAAAGCTAAACAAATTGTTGATATTAGTTCTGAATGGGAATATAGTTATACAAAAAGATTATGTGGTACCGCTCTTGCTAATTTTCATTTGTATTGAGCATTGGATCGATAAAAGCCATGCTTATAGAGTAATGACCGATAAGAACATTTTCTTAACTGACTAAACGCAACAGATACAACAATACTTCCTTTCTCACTTCAGGATAAAAGTCTCAAACATAGATGAATGTCTCCAAGCTTAAAACACACTTTCACATTCGGGGCGCTTACACTTGCCTCACCAGATGAAGTCATGCAGAAAGAAAATGCCATGATAGCTCTTTGCGAGACAGACTTCCCTTTGACAGGAAATGCTGAGGTGTTTTAATACCACAGAGATATTTGTCGCTACACCCACTAAAGCTAAAGGGAAGTGCCCCTCTGTACATGTACAGGTGGTGTCGTTTATCTCTGCTGTCATCATTGTGTCGCAGTCTTCAAAGTCAGCTGTCATCTCTGTCATGCTGCAGCGTCCCTTTTGTCAGGCCTCATGTGTGGTATCTGCAGACCGCAGTGCGAGGAACTCTACAAGTTGGAGTTTCTTCCAGCCCAGATTCCTCTACATTTGTTGAACTTGTCAAACAACGCGAATATCACTTTTCTATTAGCTCTTCCTTGTGGCTTTATTCAGAAGCTCATGTCACAGACACAGAGGTTTTAGCTTTTTAGACGCCAGCCAAATGCAGTGAAGTTAAAATAAACATCTAAGTGATGGTTTGGCGGCCCGCCTACGTATCTCCTCCCATCTTTCTTTTCTCCTCCATTCTTCTCTCATGTCTGAGGCGATAGAAATGTAATTCAGATGTCAAAACGCCCCATCTCACCCTCTTCCCTCATCTCTCTGTCTTACTCTGTCCTTTTCTAGTCCGTCGTTCCCATTGTTCTCGTGGCTGCTCCTTTATCGAGCGAGACATCGCCGAGAGGGGGGAAGAAAAGGAAAAGATGACATGCTTTCTCAGCCCGTAGCGGCGCGTCCCCGGCTAGAGTGGCTTTTCATTTGAGCGATACAGGAGTGACAGCTTCCACTGTAGAGGGAACACCCCTGCGCCATAATGAGACTGACTGGGCTGCCAAAGACGTGTCTGTCTGCCTGTCAGTCAAAGCTGTCCATCAGCTCCCTCTGACACAAACCTGTCTTTCTGTGTGCACTCCACCTCTGTCTGGCCTTTTGTCTGTCCTGGTCCTGGCCTAGGACAAGACGACTTCTCCTTTCATGCTGTTTGTAGATACAACTGACTTTATTAAAAATATTTCAGTCTAACTCTACTAGACAAATTTTGCACTTTCTCTGATGTAGAGCTGTCTTCTGTCTGCCTTATAAGGTTTCGTCTTACAGAACTACATTATATCTACTTTGTCACCCAATATTACAATATTTACAGTGCGCAAACTAAAGTGTAACTCATTGATTTGTAACTCATTGGGATTTGTAAATTTCCTATCACCTAAGTATAACTAAGACTGCAAGTCCAATGTAACAGTAACAAAAACTGTCCATCCTTTTGTGGCTCTGGAGAAGACTTATGACCCTGTCCATCAAGGGATCCTATAGTGGAGCTGTAGAAGTGAGGATTCTTCAAAGGCACATTTGAGTTGTAGTCTCACATTTTTGGCACAAAGTCTAGCGTGGACTCCACCAGGACTCACCATTGTCTCTAATCTTGTTTGTAGTGTTCATAGACAGGATCTCAAGACCTTGATATAAAGGAGGCTGTTTTGTTTGGGATCGTCTGTCATGATGTTTGCTTTTTGCAGATGATGTGGTTCTGTTGGTGTCTTCAAGCCATCATCACTCCACCGTAGTGAAGTGGCTAGCTCTTCTAACTCTGAGGCCATGATTCTCAACTGGAAAAAGGTGTTTTGCTCCATTCAGGTTGGTGAATTTTCTCTTCCTCAAGCGACGAGACTACTGTTCTTGACTGATGCGAGGACTGAGCCGGAGGTGGATGGATGGACTGGGGGGTGCATCTGCAGTAATGCCAGTGCTGATCTGGTTTATCATGGTAAAGAAAGAGCTTAACCAAAAATCAAAGCTCTTAACACCCCATCAGCAGGTGAAGTTAGCTTCTTCCGCCATGTGGCCAGAATCAGCCGAAGTTAAAGGTTTCATTCTCTGGGAGGAGCTCAGAGTAGAGCACTGCACCTCTACATAAGAGGTGCAGTGCTTACTTAACTACTTATATAAAATAAGGTTCTTATCTAAATAAGGTGGTTTCAGGTAGAATGCCCCTCGTGGTGCCTTCTGTTGGAGGTTTTTATGAGCACATCTCAGTGGGAGAAGAACCCATGGCAAATCCACAATTTGCTGGAGGAACGTTATGTCCATTCTGACCTGGGAACGCCTTAGGATTGCTTGGAGAGAGTCTTTGGGTGGAGGGTTTTCTGAGTTTCACTCTTTTGCCTGTAATTCCTGAAGAGCATGGATGGATGAATATGAACTAAATTGAACCACACTTTGAATGGTAGTAGATCTCAAAGGATGTTTTCACACCTGATAGTACAGAAGGAAGGGTTCGATTGGGAACCAAAGTTACATTTGTTACATTTTCAGCTGGTGCAGTTTGATTTCACACTGCACTGTCAAACAAACTAAGTCCTTTGAAAAACCTTCCCCCCCTCACAAAATGGTATATTGCAAGAAACAAAATATGTCAAAAAAAAAAAAACATTTGTGAGGAGAGGAGCATTGTAAGAAGTGAAGAAAGCGCCTCAATGTAAGATTGTGCGAACACTTCATGAATAACTTCAAGCCAAAAAATACTAATAAATTGAGTATTTAAACAGGTTAATTATAAAATAACTATGAAAATAATAAAAGGTACTTCTTGACTTATGCAGAACTAAGGCGAGTAGGAGTTGTTTGCTTTGTCATTTTCCAAAGCATTGATCTGCTGATGCAGTGTACGTTATAAACAATACTACCACAAAAATTAAAAGAGTTTTCACTTTTAAGGAAAAAAAATGCAAGGTTGTCATACCAGGCTAACAGTAACCAACCACCATTCCTCCAGGGGAGACCATAGGAGCACATAAGAGAAAAGAGAGAGATAACCTTATGGAAGTGAGGCCTCTCCCACTCCTTACCTCCCTCTGGCTCTGCTTCCTCTCTAGCATCGTCGCTTCCTTTAACATGAGAAATGCATTCTGCTGCAGATATTGCATTCTGGTATTTGTCTGTCCATCATCTATCCATGTGTACATGCATTAGTTTGAGAAGGAATTTAGACACACACACACAAAAAATCAAATTTAGTTGCCCTGATCTCCGAAATATTGCTTTGGTGCAGTGAGCTATAGAAAAGACATGACCTCCACTGTCAGGGTCAGTGTTTTTGGGAAGCCAAGCATAAGAGGATAGAGGTCAGAAGAAGAAAAAGCGCTTTCTCCTTTTGGGCTCTTATGTGTCTTCTTTGACTTGCTCCAAGGACGAACACAACAAAAAGAGGGGAAGCCAAACTTTTTGTCTGCTCTTCTCTCCTTCCGTCTCCCACCGCCACTCGCTCTTGTCCACTTGCTTACTTGTAGGTTCTTGTTAAATGGGCAACAAACGGCATCCCGGGTGAAAAGACAGAAGGACCACAGTGTGTAGTTGTTTGTCCAACAGAGAGGGACAAAGAAACAAGGAGTTAGGACCACCTGAGTGCCACCCCCATCTGCCTGTCTCTCCTCTTTTCCCCCTTCCTCCCTGCCTTTTTGGCAGGAGGTCACCATTCAAGCCCAATGCGGTGACAAAGATGTCCAGTATATCGAGTGGAGAAAAGAAGCCAGTGTCTCAGCGACTGCCTGGCTGCCTTGCTTTAGCCGTGGTGTCTGTATGAAAGGCGCAGATAACACGAAATTACTGGAGCAAAACGAGCTCAGAGTATCAGAGTACGTTATATTTCCAAGGTTAAGGCAAATTGTTAAATAAGTAAATGTAAAAGAGAGAGCAAAGTCACAGGAAAAAAATTGTCAGTAGCAATACAGTTCACCAAGTACATACTGTATTATCAAATGTCTTTGCCGTAGTTCTGTCTTTAATGCGGACAGTTAAGTTATTTGATGAAGTTAGTGTATCAATACTTGCATATAAAGTACCTAAGCCTCTGTCTAAAACGACTTCTTTTTCTTTTTTTATTTATTTACTTATAATAGATAAAAATTGCTATTTGGCTAATTCTGTCGCATTTACAGAAATCTTAATTAATGTGCATTTCCCCTCCCAAATAAATTAATAAGTTTCAAATGTATCCAAACCAAGCCAGGTTTCTTAATTTAGGTTGTGAAGAACCTAGACATTAAATTACATTAATTTAGGTTTTAAACCATTTATCCTCCATTGTTTTAACTACATACTTCCTTCCATTGACTGCCTCATCCCACTAAGTGTCACAAAGTTGAACATATTTTGAATTATGTTTTGGAACCTCGATTTCTACTCAGAATTTTACTGTAATGTCTACCATAAAGGAAGTCAGATGTACCAAGCAAATTTTAACGCAAGATCTCTGGGCCCTCGCATTTGATTTTCAGTAATTGCAGATTTAGTTAAAAGCAAAAATCAAAAACTGTTTTTTTTTTCCAAGTTGCTTCTCAGCAACATTTAAATCTTTACTGTAGTTAGCAGTTGTCAAACAAGCAACGTGAAAACAACTCCGATGCAAATCGAACCAGATCTGCTTGCCCCCCTCCCTTCTGACAGTCATATTGCTCCTTTTTCCGTCTCTTGTTTCCGTTCTTTGGAGGTTTGTTTTCATTCTCGGTTTCTCAGAACAAGTCTGAGTTTGGCCACACGGAGCGTTACGCGTACACTGGAGAGGAAGAGAGGGGAGACGTGGAGGGAACGAAGGGCCTGTGTCCCATTAATCTGCCACATATGGTGGATCTGCAAATGACAGATCCCTAATGGTAAACATTGACGGATAGCGTTAGCTTGTTTCTATTGGCGAGCAGGATGGGTACACTTGTGATAAGTGCTCCATTGCCGAGGAGAGAGATGGTGTAAATGGGGCAGGAGAATACCACTAATAAAGCCCCCCACCCACCCACCTCTGCTCCTCAAGCTAGACCTTTTGTCCCACCTGCTATTCTGCTGCTGTGAAATTAGGTTGCACCCCCCTCCCCTCTCTCATTCCTCCTTTCTTTATCCACCTCTTTTTCTTTTGGGTGAACGGCCATGTGAAGAGGTTCATTACTGCCGTGGCTAGATGCACTCAGGTATGGCTGGGTCTGTTCCCACTATAGACTCAGAGCTCTCTCTGTGTCTGGCCTCTCCAGCTCCCTGGAAAAGGGAAACATGTCACACAAAGGTCCTGTTAGCACTTCCTATGAAATCAGCAGTTTTCTCTCGAGGTACAACGCTCCAATTACCTAACACTTGGAGGATGCTGCTCCGCAACACACAACGCAGGCCCCCCGCCCCCAGTGCTTCAATGTAGGTGTGTGTGTGTGTGTATGTCTTAGTTTTCACCATCTTGGGTATTCTTAAAGGCTAGGTGGCTAATTAGTAGTGAAGACACTCTCCTCCTCCAGGTCCTTGTCCTTTTCTGCTCTTCCTCTTCTTGCTTCAAACGAGTGCATTTTATTTACCATTCTTCCCTCCCCCACCATGATGAACTCAGGTTCCTCTTAGGCTTTGCTTTCACGCTATACACTACATCAGTGGCCCTTCCAGGATGGAGATGGCCATAGGGGACCTGAGAAGGGCCCTTTATGGATGGAGGATGCTATGTGGAGATCAGGGGGTGAATAGCGGCCCTCCACAAGGCTACAAGCTTGTTAGATGGCCTCCCTGAGCAAACATGAACTCAAGATATTAGAGACTTGAAGTAAATTTCATGAGGAAACTATGTGGTCATCATTGTACTGTATAAAAAAAGTTGCTTTGATTTTGTTAAATTTTAAGATCACCACTATACAGCATGGCTTCTTAGTCCAGCACAACCCCATGCATCAAGGCATTTTATTGGGATTGTATGTGTAAGATCATAATTGTGATTTTTATGAGTTGAATTATAAAAAGTGTGGCATGCGTTTACACCGTGTTCAAAATTATTATGCAAATTGGATTTAAGTGTCATAAAGATTAAATTTTTTGTTGTGCTATTAACTTTATAGTTGGTATTGTGTGTTGGGGCTCTTTGAATCACTATAATTAATTTCAGAGAGCTGGGTTGATTAGTTTGTCTGGTGAGCTCAATTAAAGAAAATCTACTTAAGAAGGATGTTCCACATTATTAAGCAGGCCACAGGTTTCAAGCCATATGGGAAAGAGAAAGGATCTCTCTGCTGACGAAATTCATAAGATAGTTTTGTGCCATATGACAAGGTATGAAAACATTAGATATTTAACGAAAACTGAAGCGTTATCGTACTGTGAAGAGATTTGTGGCTGAATTGATTCTCCACATACTTATTTATTTTTTTTGTTTGTTTTACCACATTCTAACTTTGGTTTTTAGATGTGGACTTTGACTATGCCATTCTAACACTTGAAAGTGCTTTGATAATAGCCAATCCTTTGTAGCCTAGGCTGTTTAGAGACCGTCTCAGTTTATGGCTATGACAGCTTTTCCTTCATGAATTGTCAACAGATTCTCCCACCTGAGGTGTGGATCTCTGCAGCTCCTCCACAGCTACCATTGGCGTCTAGGCTGCCGCTCTGGTTAATGCTCTCTTTGTCCGACCTATCTGTTCAGGTCGTGCCACACTGCTATTATCATATTTTATAAGATGATGCGTAAAAACAATCATCCATAAGATGACCAAAGCTAAAGATATTATTTTATAACCCAACTGCGATCTGAACTTCTTCAAAACTTTTTTTTCTGATCAGTCTGTTATGATTCTGACTCTAGATGATGGTGTTTGTTCTCTAATGAACCTCTGAGGTCTTTACAGAAAAGCTGCATTTAACTGAAAGTACATAACAAAGAAAACCTCTATAAACTAATTAACTTTAACTCCCTGTAAAAACGACTTTTAAAGGCAGTTGGTTGCATTAAAGGAGACCAAATGCAGTAAACGCCTACTCAGATTTATATTTGGGGAAAAAAAGAGAAAATTAACTCTCTCTCATTTCCCTCCTATTTCTCTATGCTTTGCTGTTCTGCGTTAGTTTGTCACATCAAATTAAACACCTTGTAGTTTTAAAACATCAAAATACGAATAATCTCTGAGGCCACGAATTGTTGTAAGGCTCTGTATTTTTCACTGCTGCCCGGTTTCTTAGTGGAAGCATTTAGCCAAACATAACCAGGAGGCCCATACAGTGAGAACCTGGGTGGTCTTAAACATCACCATGAGAGTTAAGTGCAGTGAAAGCAAAGCATAAGTGAATCAGGAAGAGGGGATAAGAGTGTCCCCTCAGTACAATAAGACAGGTGTGGAGAGGAGGGGGTCTGTAGAAGCGGAGAAAGGGGCAGAAGAAAAGAGAGCGAGAAGGACAGGCGCATATTTCACAATTTAATATGCTAACTAATGAGATTACCCAACTTTGTTTTATTAAGTAAGTTTTAATAACATAGGTGTTAACTTACTTTTTGTTATTATTATTAACGTTCTTTTGGCTACAATAAACTGTTTAGTTTGCTTAAAGCCTAAGGAAAGTTTCTGCATACATTAACAAGCTGCTCTACTTCAGAATTAATTCAACCGTTTTCTATTTCTTCGACTTCCTTTATTAAGTTTACACGGGGGGAAACACTTTTAGCAAACTTAATATGCACGTTTTTGAGCGAAATGGTTGTTCAAAATCATGTTTTGACATTATAGTTGCTTTTTTGTGACTTTTGGATTTTTTTCCTTATGATTAGTTATTGATTCAGTAATAATGGTTCATACAGAAAGCAGAACTATTTATGCTGAAAATGCTCCAATTCAAGCTTTGCTCACTAATTTTATTAAATTGTTTTTAGTGCACACATAAATGTTTTATTTGTAATTAATGTGCTAAAATGAATTGACTTGTAATATATACATAATTTTTAATTTGAATTATGTTTGGGCATTATTTAATTCTACTCTTGAACGGTCCTACAACAATTTTACACTAAAAGTGGAGGTAGTAAAACTTCTGGTTAGCAAAATCTGGTGCAATTCTGGCACAACTTAATTTATAAACTACCACAGAAATATATATTAACTACAAAAAAGTATATTAGTGTCTTCACAATAAATTTACTTCATGTACTCTTCCTTCCCCTTCTAACTGCACCTAAATTGGAGTTTCTGTGAATATCAATTTTCCCAACTTTAATGTAACTTTATTTATGCCAATTCATTTGTTTGTTTATGTCAAACAAACAAATGAATTGTGGTGATAAGATTCTGAAGTTGATTCAATGTGCCCAATACATTGGGGCCATCGACAAATTAAAGTAAAAAATAATGATTTACTAACTATTTATTCTGAATATATATTATTAATATTTGTGATCAATTATTTGAGCCAATCAGACACCTCACAGTACATCATACATAACATCCAAACATTCAGATCCCTATGCCCATATAGCAACACATTACTACTTGTTCATTAAGTAATTTATTAATCAACTCTATACTACAATCCTATATCTTTGCAGTTTATTTTACATTATTAAAGGATTACTTCAAATAGCAGGATTATTATCATAATTTCCCTAAAACATAATACATTTTGCTTTATTCTAATGAATATATATTTGACCTTTGGTGGCTTCCTAAATTGTTGGACTCCTTTCATATGAAATCCACATTCGTTTCTAAACAGACTCTGTCCTTTCTCTGAATTTATCATCAGTCATCACAGGCTTGATGTATAACCAGATTATTTAGAACTATGACACACATGGCTTCTCTCTGTCTCCGTCTCTCTCTCTCTCTCTCACACACACACACACTCACTAAAATACAGGTATTATTACAAAAACATTACCAGTAATGGTGTTTGTGGAGACTTATCCCAACTCAGTTCCTGTCGTATCAGTAGATGGGATTAATGGATCCCTGAGTGCGATGCTTGAATTAAACTACACTCCCTCCATGCAAGGAGTGGGGATAAACACATCTGAGTATGGACCTTTGAACTTCCAACAATTCTGCCCATCTGCCACTCAACTGCAGGAGCTTTAAGCCAAGAAGGCTAGGATGCTTCACTCACCGTAATGATATTAGCAGCTCAGCGCTACAAACCGATGATCTGGTTCGGAGGTTGACCTTTGGCCGAAAACAGAGATGAAGAAAGTTAGCTGACCTGCGATCAATCTTTGGGGAACATGCTGTTTCTAATGTTTCTAAAAGATAGCTGGGCATGTTAGTGGCTTTAACTTTTGCTTAATTTTTTTTTTTAAGGAACTAAAACTTGTAAAATAAAAGATTATTTAAAAAATATATAAACTTGCCTCCTTTTTATTATGTGATTAAGTCATTAGATTCCTCCATAGAACATGTATTATAACACAATTGCGTCATACAGTTTATAGCTACCCGGTTTAATATTGTCACTTGCAAAGGTTCTAACCTGTTGCATGCACATTTTTTCACTTAGTAACCAAAATGTCAATGTAGTTTATTGGTATTTTATGTGATAAACACCATTATGAAGACCAACGAACACATGGAAAAATTATAAATACAGTTGTGAGGAAGTTAAAATCCGGGCTAGATTGTAAAACTTTATCCAAACCTTGACCAAAGACAAACAGAGCCCCACTCAGTCCGTCATCCGAAACTGGAGAGTGAGGACACTAAACTAACAGACCAGACAAGGAGAGTATTGATCAGAAAAGCATCATATGCACAGTGAAAGGTGGTGGTGGCAGCATTATGCTCTGCAGGTGATTGTCTCCAACAGGGACAGGGAAGCTGACCAAAGCTGAGAACATGGATGGAGCAAAAATATTGAGCAATCTTTGAAGAAAATATTGAGTTTGAGAAGTCGAACACATAATGCATGCCGCACTTTTATGTTTTTTATTTGATTAAAAATAAAAGCAATGTAGAGTTTTTCTTACACTTTCACACCATACGCTAGTTTGCATTGGTCTGCCAGGTAAAATCTCAGTAAATTGATGTTTGTGATGGTAATTTGAGAAAATGGGAGGGAGGAGTCCAGGCAACAGTCATTTTTACGAAGTACACAAGGATGCTGTCAAAGTACCAAATAAACAACAAGAAAATGGTGAAAGTTGTCAAGGATTGGACAGGAAGTGCTTTCAAAATCAACTCCTTCACATACCTTCATCTCGGACACCACCGTGTTACAACTTTATTATTTAAAAAAAATAAATTAAAAAATCAATTATAAAATCTTGGCACACTTTGTGCTGGTATATTTTATTTTATTTTATTGTTTTTTGGCTTCAAACTAGTTTATAAGTAAAAACTCTTTACACTTGATTTTCATTTCTAACTTAATTCTTCTGCGTAACATTTCCATTTAATTTGAAAAGCTTTTAAAAACATTTTAAGGTATCGCCAAGGGGAAATAATAGCAGCAATTCACGATATATATATATATATATATATATATATATATATA
>CAEFZY010029002.1:0-40606 GCA_903066815.1 Brachyrhaphis roseni | reverse complement strand
TAGATAGATAGATAGATAGATAGATAGATAGATAGATAGATAGATAGATAGATAGATAGATAGATAGATAGATAGATCACTATTCTGCAGTGTGACCAGAAAAATCCTGGAAACTGACCTATTTTATATGTTGAACTTGTTCATCTCTTTACTTTAGGATCCTTGGTTTAAAAGGGACAGCTGCTTGACTGAAAATAATTATACTTAAGTAGAAACAAAGTTCAAACAACCTTCAGCAAACCAGGAATCATGTTGATCAAGATTTAGATTCAAATTATAATGCAATATGACTTCTCTGAAGCAAAATATAGAAAAGTTGGTACTTTGCAGAGTGTTTTGGTTTGGGGTTTGTCAGGTGTGTACAGCCCAAATAATTTGGTGAACACAGTTTTATGCAAAGGGAATTTTGTCTTTACGCTTACAGCTGGTGTTAATCTTCTAAGAAATTTGTTGACATGTTCATTAATAATTTGCTAACTACTCAAGAGAAAGTGAATATTTTCAACTTCTTGTGAGGATTTAAATTCAGCTGTGTGCCGTGCCAATGGATCGAAAGGGCTTTTCCCTGTTGAGGGAAAAATTAAGATGAGAGAAAATTGAAGTACTTTTTAGGTGGTACATAAAGCCCTTCACAGCTACTTCTGGACTCAAACAAATGTGGCCCTCTTTTTTTCTAAGCACATCACAATTAACCCAGAGTACAAGGAGGTCAGAAAGAAGTTATTTCAGTCATTTTCTGCTGTTTCTACACCTCTGATGATGCCAGTGCCCTTAAATCTTCTTGAATACCCTTTGAGTGATTGGATGAGCAGAGAGCCAAATTAATGTGGGTGTATCTGGCCGCAGGCATGCAAATCTAATTGGAAAGAACAAATACATGTAAGGTAAATGTACTCATAAGAATGCCATTCATAGAAACTAGATGAAAAGCTACAGCCCTCCACTCCACATTGTTCTGACCAAAATAAAAAAAAATCTGTTTCACAAGTATTGCAGTAACACTGAAGAAAAAGTAATTTGCTTATTTTTCAGATATTTGTCTGATTTGAGTAATTGTTTTTCTACTGCAGTGCAAATTGCTTTCATCTCCAAAAACAGAGCACTCAGCAAAAGAGCAGGAGATTTTCATCCAAAGTTTAATTTAGGGCACACTTTAAACTTAGACTTCATTTTAACTAAAACAAGAAGGCGGAGGCCCTATTAAAGTAATTTTTCTAGGGTCAAGATCATCATATTTTAAAGCCATGAAAAATAATTTTTAAAGCAATAAAAGATAATAAAATATTAACCAATCAATTGTTCTTCATAGCTAACAAGTGATTTTAAAAGTACTTTTTAACAGTATAAAGGATTTAGGCACATCTCTCTCGATAATATGAAGTAAGTACCATATATGGACATTGATGTGTAATCTGGATCGACAGATATGCAACAGTGACTTTGACTTGAAATTCAAGCTGGAGAATATCCTGGGGATATATACGGTTATGCACAGATGCTTGAGTTTGACATTCAAAACCTCAATGGGAAAAGTTGTGAAAAGCATAATATGTGCCCTTTTACTTTGGACATTTCCATGTTAAAATTAACAGGACATAAAGTCTATTTTTATCTTTCTGTTTTTATGATTAGCATTGTTTGAATCCACTTAACATTGTCAATATAAACAGGCACCAAAGACTGTTCAAAATAATTCCTCAAAAGAAGCATGGAACTTTTTATTTTTATTTACTTGACAAAAACCTACTGTCTATGGAGTAACTAAAAATGTGATATTACTTCCGCCTTCAAATTATTTTCTATTGCAAATGCTTTCAGTTAATACACAATTTTCTATTATTACACAAGACAAAAAGTACAAAAAATAAGCACTGAGTTTGATGAGTAAGTAAACTAAATGTAACACTACAACTTGTACTATTACATTTTTAAAATTCAGGGAAAGATTTTCAACTTTCCCTGAACCGTTGATTTAGTCACATAACCACAATTTCACTGAGTTCAGGGATGATGTTGACAAAAGCAAAATTCTCAGTTTTGAATTAAAATAAGCAAGAAAGTCACATCAGATGTTTTTAATCTTTCAATACAACTGGAATGTAATAGGAATAGTATGTCACCTTGATGGTGTTCCAGTAGCGATCAGGAGAGTGCAAGCTTCTTGTCCCTGTGGGGGCTGTACTGTCACTGAAAGCCCTAACAGAGGTTGTTCTTTTTTTTTACTTTTGCCCCCATTTTGCTGTTGTAGCATAATGCCTTTACAGCTATCCAAATCAGTCCTATCCAGCTATCCAGTTTGTTTATCCATGGCGCAGAAAGATCTTTCAATTCTAAGATTGAAGTTCTGTTCACACTACAACCATGGACATTAAATAATTTACTGCTCTTCTTCTTGTAACAGTAGCCACCCAGTGAAAGTAAAGAAAGCCCACTGCTTTCCATTGACAGAAAGGATTTAGGGTATGTTCTGAGGCTTTTCTCATCTCTTCACTCAAGCTCTGTAGTCTCCTTTCATTCTGATTATGAAGAATCAATTCTAAACCACTTCCAACTCATGAAGCTCCATCAGGTGCTTATAAATAACTTCCAATTGGTCAATCATCCTTGGGTCATGCAGATTTTCTAAGCGTGCATTCACACCAGCTCTCCTTAATCAAACTAGATCATTTGCCAAGGAAGCCTGCTACATTTGGCTAGGAGTGCAATCAAACTCTGCTGTGGACCAAAAAAGCTAACACTGGTCCATCTAAACACCTAGATCAAGGTTCGGTTGAACCAAACTAGTGCGGTTCAAATACATATGTAAATATCAAAAGGACCACAGACTGCTCCTAAAGCAGGAAGTGGACTACACCACCGGGTATTCTGATCTATATAACCCAAAGAAATATGCAAGAAATTGCTTGCAGTTAAAATGTGAAAATGTAACAAATAGAAGTTTCTTTTGCATTGGAGAGGACACCGTATGATCATCCCCTGCTCTCTACCATTCTTTTGTTTATGACATGAGTGCAACAAAATGCAATTGGCTGAAATATATCTCTATAAAGTCATTGACTGACTGACCAGAAATTGTCAGAAAATTATATTCTCCATGGTCTTATACGTCACAAATACATATTGAAAGAAAATTCATTTTGAAGAAGTCATGAGTTCATGAGAAATTCAAAACAGAAACTGTCATTTGTGATCTTTTCAGTACAGTACACAGTTACAGAATGGAAATGTACTTATTTTGCAGAGTTTGGCCTTCACTTCTGAAATGCTCAGACACATATCAACAGTACCAGTGGAGATGCAGGCTACTTGGCAAGAGAAATTAGTCTAGAAGATGTTTTCCATTCCCAGACTGAGGCTTGAATATTTAGATTTTCTGACAAAACTGAGTGCTCTCAGTTGTGATGGGTGAGCTAACACTTTGGAGTTCAGCAGCTGAATATACCCATGAGTTTTATCGAAAGCATTTCATCCTGATCAGCTGTAACAAATCAGAGAAAAGTCAGATGCACACACTACTTCCAATTCCATACATTGCCTAAATTTAAAAAAGGCTTTCTGACTGTGCATTTGCACCCTATATTTGACATGATCTGAGTGACTGCTATCCTAGACATCTAGACAAATATGATGCAATAAAGCACATTTGTTTGCCTCAACATATGTTGTCATATCAAATTGTTTTTGAACAGAAAGAAAACTAATTTTAAAAATCTCTATAGCTTAGCCATCAACATAACTCCAGCGGTATTCAGTTTTGCCATTATGTTGACAGTTTGCGATTTAACCACATGATTTTTTTAAAGGATGCCTTGAAATATTAGCCTAAAAGCTGGGCCACCATGAACAATGAACCAAGTCACACATATCAAATCTTGTCTGTTGTAGCTGAAAGTTGACAAAAATGGGCTAAGTGTTGTGTTCAGTGGTCAAGCTGACTTCTAGAAGGGAGGTACTTTCTCCCTTCTATGGATTTAAATGACAAAGCACAAACAGAGATTGCATGACTTTGGTTTAATATTACACATAAACATTGTACTTCTGTAATTTTCACTCTTTGTTAAATGAGCAGCAGCTTTTTATCAATTTGAGCTCAGAGTTTGTTGAGGAAGACGACGTCTGACATTTGTTTTTAGAATTTTGCTTTGGACGTTTTATTTGATTTTCCCCAACTCCAAGTTGCATGTTAACAAAAACTGTTGGACAGGAGGGTTCCATCATCCTTTTCTGTAAAGGATGATGGAAAGATCTGTCACACTTTTAATCTGAATTAACCTAACTCCAAAAATCCTTATTTTGGCCAGAAATTAGGCTTGTGGAAGCACATCTTGAGCTGCTGTGAGAGCACTGGGAGATGGCCACTATCGCTGGCGTCATGTTCAACTGCTGAGAGTAATTGCAGAAGTCATTATCAGGGCCTCCTCACATTAACTACGAGATTGACAGCCAGAGGTTGATCTAGGTATATGGCTCCAATTCCCAGAAAACATTGTTGTAATCACATGTAGGCCAGATCAGTTTGAGTGGCAGAAACGGCAAAGCAAGTGTTAATGTTGGTATAGACTGTTCTCTGAGAAGAGCGATGGAGGTGGCCCTTGAGAGGAAGAGGGCAAGATAGAAGGAGCTGGTAGACAAATGCCAAAGCAAGAGGTGGAGGACCTTGTGCTATCCTACGGAGGTGGCAACACACAAGCTACTGATCTGGAAATGTTGGTGACCCAGTCAGGGCCAGATCAACTCTGATTGAGTCACCTGGGAGCGTATGTGATGTTGTGAGATTTAAAACACTCAGTGATCCTAAAATACATCACTGAAGATGTGTCTGAGTGGCACGGTAGGTGCACCTTAGAAACAAATCATTACTTATTTGTCCACAGGAATGTCTCCTTTAAAAAGTGTTTCAATTATGTCTAGTGTTATTGAACAGTCACTAGTCCTGGAACAATGCAGGGTGCAATAACACAAATTTGGATAACTGCTGTAACACAATATATCCTAAGACTCTAGGCACTGTGCTAATTAAGCACAGTGGGATTGGGCTGAAACACTGGGCCTAAAATAACATGACATGTAATTAAAGCAAACTGGAGGTAAAATATTATTTGTGACAACAGTCTACAATGTTGCTGAATTATGCTGAAATAAATACGTACACCATCTTCCATTTTCACAGTTGCTGTAAGCATACATGTAAAAATGTTTCACGCAATGTCACAAGTGAATACATTTACAGTCAAATGAGTTGCTTGGTGTCCTGGAAGCTGTGGTCAGCTATTCAATTTTTGGTTTTACAGATCACAGAAAATTATGCCCTTGTGGTCTAAACGTCGAGTACTTATTGGCAGCCATTCAGCAAGCTGCCATATGATTTTTAGTGAGAAATGCATTTCAAATGAGCACTCTAAGCTCCAAATGAATGACTGTCAGCTTTCAGGTAAAAAGTGTAGCTGATTTTACTTGTTTGCTGCCTCTATAATGATGTAATCATTATGGGATATAGGATATTTGTCACATCCTATATATACTGTTTCTTTATCTTTTTAAGCCCATTACAGTAGACTCTCAAACTGCAATTCTGAAATAAAGTGAAGTAATTAATAGCTTGGTCTGTTAAGATGAGACGTTAAAACTTTACATTTTATTTTAACAATCCACCAACCTACATTGTCAATTATAAGATTCAAGTATTTCATATGGGTCTGTTTTTGGGAGTGCAGTCTCTTCTGACATCTGTTGCAGCAGCAGAAACTGAACAAGGTGATAAACAAGGCAGTTTTTGGAAATGCTCTGGAACTGGAGCAGAGTTTCATCAGTCAGATCCACAGTAAAACAAACAGGCAAGTAAGACTTTTGAAAGAAACTTGAATAGTTCAAGATACAAAACTAGTCCTCTGTGATTAATAAAGTGTTGAATTAAATTACTCCTTTTTATTTTAGATTTTTACTCTAAAACCAAAATTATCTTATATTATAAAGAGGACTTTATAATGGGAACCCAGCAAACTATTTTGGCTTCGCTTTGGTTGATAAATAAATAAACATTTCGAGTGGTTTGAGTGTTATTTTCCAGACTGCAATCAGTCAACTCCCCCCTACTGGACATCAGACAAAATGCAGCATAAAGGAACTCAAATTGGTTTAAATTTACGGCTATACTGTGTATTTTTGTTATTTCTTCACATTGGGCTGTGAAGCAAAGAATAAACATCTTATTGCATTCTTTAATTTTATTTTATTAGTACATCTCTTATCTCAAATACACATTTATTAAAATATGTGCCTTCCACTTGTGTCAATTCTACCTTTCATTTACACTTGCATTAAAGTAGATTATGTTATGACAACTAATGCAGAACAGTAAAACCTGCAGCTTTGTCTGCCCTAATAGTGTTTCTCTGAATAAAAAGTGGATCAATAGGCTTGGCCTCTCACAGATGATCTCCACAGGTCAACAAAAAGCTGAGGGGGAGGTGAGAGTGTCAGTTTGTGCTCACACAAATTCCTCTTCAGCTTTGCTGGCAGCTTCAGTTGTGCTGGGGTTGTGCCTAGGGGGAAGTACATCTTTGCTTAATGTCTTCCCTCGATGGAGCAGGAAGATAGTTTGTTTTACTCCTGTCATGGCCAGTCGGGGGTTTGCTCGATGTTGAGATGCCATAACACATAGCGATAATAATATAGTGATGGTAATAGCAATAAAACACCTTTGTCACACCACTCAGGCACATTAGAGTAGAATGGATTAGCCTGGGTATTATTTTTCCCTTTTTTGGCCATACTTCATTGCTTCTCTGCACTAAGCCAGGCTCATTGCATATTCTGCAACACGCATATGGTCTTGCATTAAAAATTTGGAGGTAAATCCAGAGTTATGAAGCAGCAAGAGCAGCACTTGGAAGCCCAGTGCAGCAAAACAACTTAATGTCAGTCACTAATCTAGTTGCAGGTGTTCATAGGAGCAGAGCTCAATTAAAGCAAATTGGCTTCCACACAGTTATTTAAATTAGTTTAGAATCAAACCCCCATAAACTAAATATGCTTACCTTGGCAAAACCCCCCCTTTCCTCCTCACTTACCAAGACACTGTTGAGAAGGGAGGAGCTGAAATAAAAATGAATTGACATTTAAGTCAGTCTGGAATGTGAGCAAAAATGTGATCAGGGTCTGTACTCTCCCCGCTGCCTTAATCAAAGCTTGGATGTGATGACACCCACCCCATACGGAGATTCCTGGCTAGTATCTCAAGAGAACCCCAAGGTAATAAGGTATTAATTCACTACCCACACTGCAATTAGACATCAATTAAAAGCGTCAGCAGTGTCCTACACAGATGGACTTTAAAACTTTTTTCAAGACTTCTAAACTTCATTTAGAAGTCTTGTCCTTAATGGATCACTGACCATTAAAGACAACGTTTTAATCTTAAGAAACTGGCAGAATTTGGGCATCAAGCATGTTACCATCAAGATCTACACTCTTAGAACTACTATGTGAAAAACAGTCCAGGTTGGGTAATTTATGGAATGTATACAGTTCTGAAATGGTTCAAAGCAACAGTCTTGGGTTGTGAATTTCAAAAAGTGGGTTAATTTGTATCATGTATAACTAAATTATTATACATAACTCATAACTTTGATTAAAATTCTTTTTAATCAAAGCAAGGATGGGGCTTAGGGGAAGGTAATGGACCTAAATATAGCTGTTTAGAGCTTTATTTTTGATTGATTTTTATTTTGATTATTAATGTGTTGCACAATTTTGTATACTTTGGGCAGACAGTTTAGCATTTCTCATTTAGGATCTTTGTAGATCAGGCCATTAGCTAAAATGTTGCTATTGTATCAACAGACTCTTTCTCTTGTGTGCACTAAAATTATTAAGACATGACATTATTTTATTATGTATAAGACATTTTACTATTTTTCAGTTCTGTTTTCATCCTTTGGAAAGGTTTTACTGAAGGCATATCAAAATGAAAAAAAATAAAATAAAATCTTTATTTTCCCACTGAAATACTGTAAAACAAAATTGTAAGTGCCATTCTGAGATCAAAGCCAGGTACTTGCAGTTGGAAATGGTGGTCAGTGAAAAATTAGTCTCTCCTCTGCCTCTACAAACTGGGTCACTATTTTTGACTAAAACTGTCTAACAACTGTCCAGACAGAATGAACCCAGCATTCTCTGTAAAGAAATAGGCCAGAGTTTAGAACAAAAGACTACATTTTGCTGCTTTTTGATGGCTAGTACATTCTTTACTTTATCCCACTGTTATTTAAAGTAAGCTTAGAGGTGAGGAAGCAAGGTCTTCATTGCCAAAGTGACGAGGCTTGGTGATCTCAGGATTCAGCAGGTCTGAAAATCTTAACAGGAAAATGGCATGTTTTCCTCTCAAGCTTGAATGAATAATGCAACCTGCAGTAGCAAATAATCAATTTAAAATCCATTGAATTACATACGTTTCTCTTGAAATATGAATTTTAATTCAGTTGTCTATGTTATGAATGTTCCCCAATGAATAATTTGTCTTTGCACAGCCGCGGCTGTAAAAGTATGAAGGAAGACTGACAATGTAGTGGAATCTGACAACTTGAAACTGAAATGTCACGCTTACTTCTTTTCTTTTCAAATCTTTTTTGTTTACTTGCTTTAACCTTCTCTTACATTTTATCTCCCATTCACCATTTAGTTTGTTTTTTTTTGGATATTGATTTTTCTCCTTTTGTCTGCTTGAATATCTCTCCCCACATCAAATTCACTGGTCCAGTGGAGAGGAGGATCAGTCAAAGTACTCTATTCACATCATATCAAATCTGGCTTATTTTCTCTTCATATCATCTCTCTCAAACTCTGGACTTCTTCCCTATATCGGCAGAGTCTCTTGTGGCCTGAAAACAGATCAGTCAATCTTACTACTACATCCCCTGCCCTCCCAATCTCTCCATTTTCCCCATGATTTTATCTCAGTCTCTGCAGACTCTGTCTTCTGAATGCAGGTGTGCCTATAGTTTCTGCTTGTTTTGTCTGTGTGTCTCTTTGTGTGGCTCGCAGTGTCTCTCTAAGTTGATCAGAGGATCAGTCAAATCCAGTGGGAAATGAACAGTGTATTAACAGGTCAAAGCACCTGTGGGAATGATGACAACATCCAACACAGGAGGCCAGTTGTGTCTAAATCATGTCCACTGTTAGTTATGAAGGAAAAAATAAAACAAGAGATCTACGCAGTCAGAAACTAGCTCCTGAGGTTGCAGACAAATTTAGGAGAAAATTACAGCCAGTGGGAGTGTTGTGATATTTAATGAAGCTGTGATTGCTGTCTTTCCTTTCATCACAACTTGTGTTGAGCAAAGTTTTAGTTCCAAGAATAGTAGTGGCCCCAAACGGAGCTCCAGGTCGAATCAGAGCTTGTTGAATTATTGTGCTTACGAGAAAAAAAGTAGTGCAATGTGCTCTGCAGACTTCAAAGTACATATCTTGAAAGAGCAGTTTTTGTCTGAAATGATAAGATGAGATACGGGAAGCTGCAGTTGGTAAACTTATTTAAAGAAAACATCTAATTCCCTTCATTTGTAAAACGTATCTTATAATTTTCATGCCGAGCTGAGCTGCAATTATTGCAGTGCAATAACCAAGTTAAAAGATAACTTCTCTGGAGGACAACCATGTAAACAACCTCTCATTTATAATTTAACATAGAGATATGGTTCGTAGCACATGAAGAAGCTTCAAGGTATTGCATGATAGAAGAAGCTAATGTTTTTGTAACTTTGCTTCAGATCTTTTGGCAAACCAAAGGACAAAAAAAGAGAGAAAAAAAAAGTTGTTGTTTTCTTCAGCTACAGTAAGAGATATCAACT
Organism: Brachyrhaphis roseni; assembly: GCA_903066815.1. NCBI lineage: Eukaryota > Metazoa > Chordata > Actinopteri > Cyprinodontiformes > Poeciliidae > Brachyrhaphis > Brachyrhaphis roseni. Next base: position 30,758 of record CAEFZY010029002.1, on the reverse strand, counting down.
GTAGCTTCTGTTACAAAGAAACACTGGGCTAAAAACTTCTGTGCTAATGAAAATCCTCTAAGAGAAAATTAATGAGCAATTTTCTGATAGTAAAAACCCATTATCCTTAACCAGTTAAATACCAACATTTCAGTTTATACATTGATGATTTTTCCCACAAAGAAAGCAGTACAGACCATTTTCACCTCTGGCTGAAACTTTCAATGAAAACAAGACTGATAAAATCTAAAATAGTTGGAAAGGAAATTATTACTTTATTTATTTATCTTTTAATAATTTAGTACCATGGCAACATGATTAAAAACATAAACACAAAATTGATAAAAGATGGGAATGCAACCAATAGGAGTAGAGAATCTGTTGGTTATGTAGCACAGACATATTAGTCCTTAATAATTTGACTTTTAAAAAGTTTTATAAAGAAACTTTTTTTCTGTTTGTTCTCATGTAACCTTAGAGATTGTTTTCTGATCATTGTCAATACCCTAGGTTGTCAAAAGAGACACACTTTACAACTTTTAGCCATCCCTTTGAGAATATCTTTATGCATACATTAACTTGTTATTCAGACTCAGCTGAACCGTTTCACCAGCCACTGTTATTTCCCAATGTGACCAGGAGACAGAAAAAAATGTATAGTGGAAACCATATTATATTTACACGTTAATGCATAAAATTATATTCAACTCATTTTTGCCACAGCTTGACAATAAGTGACACTAAAAAAAAAATCCTTATTTAGGTCAGTTACAATTAACCCAAATTATTTATATCTCCTGTATGCCAGAATAATGGGAGGGAAACATCTTTTAGAGAATGTGATTTATTTATTTTTTATTATTATTTTATAATTATTATTATTTTGAAATATACATAATAGGGTAGTAATGGTGCACAAGAAAATCTCTGGTTTGATATGTACTTAGATTTTAACTTTAACTTCAATTTGAATTAAGTTTATTTTAAATGTGATGGAGACCAGGGGTTCCATCCCTAATAAATGATGATTGGTATTATATTATGTTTAATTTATTTAGAGAACAAATGCTTTGTTTCAGTTCTTTATTTCAGTAACACTGTGACATTTAGTTAAACATTCTTTCAGGCTGAGGGACTGGCCATCCTTCTAGTGATGGGCTATCTGAATCCAGGCTTGGAGGCGTGAACCGAGTAAAAAGGGGGCGTGTCAGATGAAGCCCCGCTTCGACGCTTGTGTCGTCTTGCTGAAAACCACGTGACTGGCAACAAACGATGCCTCACGTTGCATGGGTCACGTGACTGCTTGCGTGTGGGTTTTCAGAATAAAAGCGTGATGAGCCGTGCTGCTTCATGGTATGGGTTATCGCGCATCAGAGGAGTATTAGTCTTCAGCAGTGGCCGAAATAAAATGAACCTTTTATAGTTTATGTGTATTAATAATTTTGATGATGGCACTCATCAAAATGTAATGTTTGTTACCGGTTTTCTCAATTGTTGATTATGGTATATTTTATAACTTTATATTTGTGTCTTTTATAATGTAAAGCACTTTTAAACTGCATTGTTGCTGAAATATGATCACTCACAAGATTCTTAAATAAAAATAATTAACCCCTTCACCTCCAAAATTCTCACCTTCTTGAAATTTCCACTATTTCTTCGTTCTGCAAAGAAATGTTAGTTTTGTACAGCAGAAACAGACTTAACCCTCTCCAGGCAGATGTTGCAGATTTGCAACAGCTAAATGCTGTTGAAATGCTGTTTAAATGTCTCTCTCAAAAAAAGTCTGAATTGTATATCACTACCCCATATAATCATTTTCTCCAAATATCAGATTTTTCCTGCAACTACAACTTAATTTGAGCCTGAGAGGGTTAAAGCTGTTGGAAGAGTAAAATTCTGTCCTGATGAGTAAAATTATAAGGGATCAGATCAGCGAGCCAACTAGGAATCCAAAAAAGAGAGAATTTTTAAAGAATTTTAGTTTTTCAGGAGGCAAATCAAATCTCAAAGAATACTGTCTGCCCCAACAAGCACCGCACTCCGAATACATTAAAACAAATGTCTATTGTCATATCAGTCGATGACAGTAAAAGATGGCCAATAAACAAATTTTCCCTTCTGAGCTGTGAGCACAACTCCTTCAAACTTACCCTAGGCCTTTCGGCTTCTTCTCAGAATAATGCAACACTGTAGGTACAGTGCAAGTTTGTAGTTCTGTCATTTCCTTTTGATTTTTACAGAATTTAACAATGCTCCAAAGAATGAGCAAAACTTAGAATTGTTTATATAAGTTATCATGAGTTTTATTTAGAAGTATTGAATGCTCATCACACTTTTCAGTTTATTTAAGAAATGGTTTTGAAAATGTATAATTTTCCTTTCAAATCTTAATTGTATTCCACTTAGCACATAAAATCCTGAGAAAATAAATATAACTTTTTGGTTATGACATGAGAAAATGTAAAACAAAAACAAAAGTATAACAATTTTACCAAAGCACATTTTGTGTGCGTTCCTAATGGTGCTTTTTCATAACTCAAAATTCTATTTCATTCATTTTTTTAAAAGAAAGTATAATGTGAATGTTACCTATTTTGCTTTAAAATTGTAGATTTAGAGTAACTTTATAGTTATTATTGGAGAAGCACACCCATGGACACTGACAGCAGCATATTTAAGGCCACATGGCATGATAAATGAGTCAGTCCACCTTGTAGGATATTACCCTTTTTCTCCAGCGTCGCCTTTCATCCAGCTTTCCTTCAACTCTGTGCTTGAACACTATAAATACTAAAAGAGTGGCCAGCTTTTAAAGTTTATTCACTGTTAACGCTACCCTGACAGAACATTTTTGTTGTCCCCCACCTTCAGATAGCAAAGTTTGCACCGGAGCTGTGCCTGTGACAGGGACACATTCATCATATAATAAAGTGATGCAAGCTGGTACAAGACACCAAAATGAAACTCAGCGAATATGAGTCGTGCATAGTGAAGAAGAACGGTAGTTATTTCAGGGTTATTTCTTTGGCTTCATTGCCTATGATATCGAGGCAAAGACACAAATGTTTTACCCCCTCACTGCAACTAGTTCACGGAAATATTAGAAAAAGGATGAAGAAAAAATTACTTTTTCTGGGAATTGCATTATCTACATCTCAGAAAAATAATTTTTATTCAAGAGCATAATACATAGAAAAGAAAACAGAAATCACATGAATCAATTTCTTTGAACAAACATGCTTAACAATTCCTCTATGTATAATTTTTTTGTTGTACAGTATTCTGCTGCCACCTATTGTTTGGGTACATGACAGATGTTACTGACATAAAAACCATCCTTTACACTCCTGCATTAAATGCTTCATTCATCTCTTGTTAAGGAACTTATATAGATGCATATTCTTAAAACAAAACAACATCTCTCATGATTTTAAAACATGTTAAAGAACTTGAAACCTAAAGACTTTTTTTTTTCAGAAATAAATTACATGCAAGAATAATGCTAGATTGTGAATTATTCATTGACTTTTGTGAAGACTATTCACTATCTTATCTAACATAGGTCTTAATACAAGTATTAACTAGTTTTTCTCATTTGAGCAAATACAATATCTGAAGTTTAGGACACTGCTTTTTAGAAGTCACGTGGGTCAAAGTTCAGAAGATTATTAGCTTCAGACCACGCAGTATGCTGGGATCCATCCATTTCTGTGGCAACTTTGTTGCCACTGTCCAGTGTATGGTTTTCTCCACCAATAGATGATTTGCAGTCAGGACATTTTGCTCTCTGATTAGCTCCTCCACACTCTGTAATGACATAGACGTGGCCATTGGAACATTTGTGCCAGTGGCCCGGAGGCATTCGCATTGCTGAGACGATCATCTGTCGCTCTTCCTCACTTATCCCTAAGCCTGTGGCTGGAAATCTTTCATCCAGACTCTTCAGGGCTTCTTTCACATTTAGCTGATCTTGCTCAGTGAACTGGCAAGGCATTTCCAAGGCATGTCTGATTTCTTGAACTTCAGACTGCATTTTGCTCATCTGGTTTTTTGTGTCTGCAATGTGACAGCGGACATTGAGTTCAGCCAGTAAGTTGAGTCTCTGCAGCTCTCTCTGCAAATCAAAGACTTGTTGATCTGTGAACTTCTGGCTTGTGTTATTGAGCCAAGACATGAACTGATTGACACCCTCTTGAAACTTGTAACCATCTGTGAATAACATTTTTTCTTTTTTAACTTTTAGAAGTTTTGCAACTCTTATCAGAAAATCAATCTTGTTCTCCAGGATCCACAGATCACTTGCCGTGAGGTAAGTTTTTTCAAGTTTTTCTTGGATCTCCTTATCCTCCTTTGGCATGTATATTTGACAAATGTTCAGATTTTCAACCAACTGATTTTTGAGAACCCTTCTTTTTTCCTCAATATCAGACTCTCTTCCATTTATCTTCTTCTTTACCATCTCTATCTCAGCCAGACTGCGGTTGACATGTGATCCATAGCGAAGATTCTTCCGTATTGGAGTTTTACACCTGGGACATTCTTTTAGCTTTATTGCTACCTGCTGTTCTTCAGGGTCCTGGTTGACTTCAGACATCCACTGGTCCATAGCTGTGGATTCAAAGATGTGTCCACAGTCCTCCAGCTGAATAAAACGAGCATCTTCTCCATCTTCAGTGCCAAAGAAAATCTCTGAGACATCATCATGGTCGCATAGGCGACATTTGGTTGGACATTTGTCTCCGCAAAGACCAATGCATGGGTGGCCACAATTTAGGGTCTTTCTACAAGGTTCAGTGCATGGTGGACGATCGCATGGCTCGTGGCAAAGCTTACTGCAGCTTTGGTGAGGGCATTGCCAGTTACAGGGCTCAATGCAAGGAGCACATGATTGCCCACACTCCCTCATACAGTTACTGTGAACACAGCAGTTCTCACAGGGTTTCCGACAGGGTGGGCAATCACGGGTACAAGGTTCTGTACACTTGTGAGAGCAAATCAGAAGACGTTCACATCGTCGAGCGCATGGGGCATGGAAGCGCCCCTGGTAACACTTGCTACACGTACTGCGACAGTCATGCCCACATTTTAACTGGTGCTTACATGGTACCTTACATTCAGGCTCCTGTTTGCTTGTTTTGTAAAAGCATGCTCCTTGCTGGTTGTGTCCACAACGAAGTTTTAATATGACTGGCACTATGCACCTAGTGCTGCAAGAGCTTCCGCAGATTGAATCGCAACGATGTCCACAGGGAAGCAGCTTCAGGCAAGGCTCCTTACATGTAAATGTCCCTGGATCCTGGTGACAAGGAACCATTTGTATGTGCTGACACTGAGGTATGATCTTCTCAACCTTCACCGGACATTTCTTTGGACATTTTTCATGACATGTAAGTGTGCACTTGTGTCCCTCATTACATAAGATCTTCTCACACTTCTTGATACAGTTAAACTCCTTGTGCTCTGGGTCATAAGGATGACAGGCTCTAGTACAAACATGGCCACAATCCAAACGAAACTGGCAAGGTTGGGTGCATCCCCCCTCAGGTGCATCATTGAAATCATCAGCTTTAGAAGCCTTGATCTGTCGATTTGGATGATTCTGGCAGCACAGCGTCAGAGCTCTCCCAACCTGCTCCTTCTCCCTCAAGGTGAGGAAGATGTTGCTCCACAGTTCAACTCTGCTAAGGATCTCACTGTTGCCAATACAGTAAAGTCCTTTCTTAGCACGTGACAAAGCTACACAGACCCGATTGGGAATGTTCAAAAAGCCAACTTTTCCTTGTGGGTTGCTACGTACAAGAGACAACAAAATAATGTCATTTTCTTCACCCTGATACTTGTCTACCACATGTACTTTGACCCCCGAAAAGTCACTAGCAGGCATTTGTTTCCGCAGGCAGTGAAGTTGGCCAGTATAGGTTGTAAGTATTGTAATCTGTTCTGGTTTGTACTCTTGGAGGAGGAGGTACCGGCACAGAGCAACAACAAACTTTGCCTCATGAATATTCTGATGGCTTTTTCCATCTTTGATCTCTTCCTCTAGGTGGTTGTGTTCCAAAAAGAATAGATTTGTGTTCAGGCCCTGTTAAATTAAAAGGAAAGCAAATGTTATGGTATACCCCAGTATACAGCACATTGCATGTCAGTTTCACTCAACTTAAAATTGTAGAAAATGCCTAAAAATTACAGACATCTTTATTCATGAGGGTGAAAGATCATATGTTTATGGGTTCAACCAAGCATGGAAATTAATGCAAGTAAAAAATGCTTCAGTACCTTGATGTTTTCATACTCAAATACAGAGGGATGGTTCTCCAATGCAGAGTAAATGTGTGGGGTCAGAAGACGAGCAATATCTGGCCTCATACGATGCTGAAGAGCAAAATACAAGCAAAAATTAAGATCACACTCCAACTGGTATTAAAAACTGTTTCAAAATCAAGTTCAGTTAGCTGTCTTTCAGCTATCTTTTTGTTTCATTTACATCAGAAATGAATTAATAAAGTGAGAAAGGCAAACCTGATAGTTGAGTCTCACGTAAGGCAGTCCCATGTTCACCAGCCTCTCAAACATAGACATTTCCAGGTTGAAGTTTTTAGCAAGCTCAAAAACTGTGGCACTGGGTCTCAGCTAGAAAAAGATAAAGAAAATAACTTGTAAATTTTTTATCTTGAACACTTTTTATACAAGTTCCTGACATTTCAAGGGTTTTTATCTATCTTTCCTACTCAGTTTTTAGTTAAACTTGACAAGTTCTGTATTATTTCCATTCATATATCTCCTCTTGATCTATTTATTAAATTAAAGATTTTTTTCTTGGTGGGCTCTGTTCCACATTTAATTTAGTTTTCATCCCATTATCACTATTTATATTTTAAATTTGATATATACAGGTATTTTAGAGTTTGTCTCAAGCCAAATATAATTTCATGTTTTACTTTGTTGATTTGTTCTTTGTTAAAATGCATTTTTAAAGTATAATTTAAATATGTTTACCATTCTTAGGTCTGTCACTGCATTCCCCGATCACAGTAATGATTGCCTTAAGATTTAGAGTTTATAAGACAATTATAAATCCTTTGTCAAATCATTTTTTTTATTTTTACGTAGTATTGTGTTTTCTGGCGTGAATGTTAAATTATTATCTGTTTTCTTGTGGCTTTGTATTTTTGTTTTACAGATTTTTGTTGACACCAATGGCCTTTATTTGACAATAATCTGATAGGAAAGGGGCAGAGAGAAGGGAGAAAAAACATGCAGCAATGGAAGAAAGAACGGGAGTCGAACTCTGGATGGCCACGGCGAGGTCTGCAGCCTCTGTATGGGGTGTCTGCTCTAACCACTGAGTCATGCAATGTCCCATGCCTTTGTTTTTTTTATGAGAACTATTCTTAGAATAAAATCGGTTCAATTTATCTGATTGCTTAAACTGATATTGTTTAAATTAAGTTAAGTCTCTTCTGTCAGCTATGATAAGATCCACATGAACAATTGTATTTACTCAGCTGGCATCTTCAGTTGAACCTTACACATAACTCCATCCATCCATGACTTTTATAAGTGGTCGATCACATTACAGTTGTTTTTAGTGAGGACTTGTTTGAAGCTTTGTGAATACAAGTGAAAAGAGCACTAATCCTAGAGTTGATATCATTGGTATTTTGTGTGTTAGATTGACAGCAAAAGCAATATAAAAAGTATTAAAGTGTATTTCAACTTTCTTTTCTCCACTGTTTTGCCTGTGAGTGTTACTCTAAGTGTCTGTATATGCAATCGCAACCTAATTTAGCTAGAGGACAGCGTGTGATTGTGCCAGTACAGTATGTGGGAGGGGTGTGGAGGAGGCAAGACGAATTTTAGTAAAAATGTGATGCATTGTGTTCTGCTCGATTCAACACCAAACCTGTGATTAATGAAAAGCACAACAATGCCAAAACTTATTTTACTGGGAAAGTGTGAGCCAGCTACTTCCATTACATGCATGGATTCAGGTTTGGTTTCTGAAAAAACAAGAGTCCAAACACAAAGTTGCAGATGATGTCAGATAGTTTAAACCCATGGATAGAGAACATAAACTCCAATTCAAAAAAAAAAAAAGATCCATGAATAAACTGGGTAATTCATGGATTACCCAGTTTATGCAAGTATTGGTTTACAGCCGACTGAAGTTACACAGCAAGATGAGATCTGGACAGAATATTTAGACATGTGATAGAACTGTGTGTAGTTGTGATCACATTCCACAGATTGCTAGACAGGCTGCCTGTCCATATGTGCTTGGCAGGCCTTGACAAGTTCTTGTATAATAGTCTACTGATGTCCAGAATATCACTCCTCACAAATCTCTTCTGTCTCCACTAACGGTTTGCTCAATTTTCTTTTCTTTTTTTTTTTCCACTGGAATTTCATTTCTGCCATATCCTCAAGGAACAAAGAACACAGGGAGCGGAACAAACACAGTAAGTAATTTACAGCAATGACATGAATAAACATTTTATCCGGACATCTAAGTGGGAAAACTTCAATTATGTAAAAGCACCTTGGTAAAACTGTGCATCAGCAAATACAAATCTGTGGCGGGGAGATTAATTAGAAACAAGATCACTAATTGTTTGGGAAATTGCTTATACCTGCTGGTGGTCTCCAATGAGGATGAGGTGTTGGCAGGCTCTGCTCAGTGTTGTGATGGTGTGGGCTTCCAGAACCTCTGCAGCCTCTTCAACAATCACAAGACACGGACGTAGTTCCTGCAGAGCTTTACGGAACTTGGCTGCCCCAGTTGTTGTCATGCCAATAACCTAGAATGAAAATTGTTTAAGCCTGTTATATCACACAGTTAAATACAATTAACTTCTGTGGTCATAAAAACATTTATTTCGATAACCTTCATATGGTGTGTCAGCATTTCTACAGAAAAAACGTGTTTCAGTTATTTCACAATCAAGTGGTTCTGTACCGTTGCTTCCCTGAGGACATGAAGGCTCTCCTGTCGTTTAACATCAGCCATTCTGTCCACTGCGTTTTGATACGCCTCCTCAGACTCCAGGGCTTTGGTACGGACCTCTATTCTGTAGCGCGAAACCCATAACCTGCAAACACAGGTAAACACAATATAAAACACCTGAAAACATTAAACTTTCAATTTGAACCAGTGTTCAATGTGTTAGTTAAAATAATGTGGCTATTTTTTGAACTACTAGAGATTCCTGGAGATTAATTTAGATTAATGTCCCCAAAGTCATTTTTTCTTAATAATTAAAAGTTTGCAGTTACAACTTGGCTCTGTGTAACACTTTTTTTTTTACATATTATTTTACTTAATTATACACTCTGGGAACATAATTCTTCTGTAAGTTTGGTTAGAAAGTAATGGAAGAAAAATTGGACATTGCACAAATTGAAAGGGAGGGCAGTTGAAATAAAAATAAATTTAAAAAAATTACAGAAGCAGGTGATTAAAAGTAAATAAAGTTACATGGTGAACAAAAGAAATGTAATTAGAAATGCAGATTTACCGGTAAAGCCTCCATCTGTCTTTCAGATCAAGACTCCAAACGTCAAAAACATCCTCCTCCTGCTGGTCAGTCATAGCCGAGCTCTTCCCAAGCTCGTGTCTGATGTTTTGCTTCATCTTTCTCCTTTGGTGCTTTTGCACCTGGACAGATAAGGAGAGGGTAAACTTTTATCATCATACTTTCATTTCATTACAGTTAGGTTATTATGTGGCTGTTTTTACTGATTAACTGAAATAGCTTTGTGCTGAACAGTTTCAAAAGCTGTGGTTAATAACTTTGAAGAGATTAAATTACACATAGGAATCTTCTTGACAGAGGGAAACCTATTTGGAGTGCTTAGAATAATAAAGTTGCTAGAGTAAATCATGCTGCAACAGTGATTTCCATTAATAACCACACTTAAGTGATGTACTCAATTAAAGCAAATAAACTTTAAAATTAAACATAATGATTAGTTTTCCAGCTAGTTTGAAGAATGATGGTTAAACTGTTAAGAGATCCTTTGAGTGGATTATAACTGCTGGGATTACTAGAGAGCAGGACAGCACATACAATAATGCACACCTCTAAAGCATGCCAAAGGGTTCATACCTACACTAATTGTTTTGTTTTTTTTTGTTTGTTGTTTTGTTGTTGTTGTAGTTTATTTTTCCATTGGGCAATATATTTTACATATAAAGCCACGGTTTGGTATGTTTTTGTTGTTATTTTTTATTTTTTTTTATTAATTTTATTTATTATGCTGTAAAACTTAAAGCAGTACAACGTTAAGAATTGCCTGGCTATTTGATTTATTTTTTTATTTTATTTAATGAACAAAGAAGTATGAGCAGACTTAGCCAATGCCTTTATACATTATTGCAAATTGAAAAAAAATGTAATAAAAACAAAAATATAAAGAAAAGAGCTTACCCTTATAAACTGTCAATCTTAGTTACCAAGCAGAGATGGGCAACTTTAGCTCAAACAACACTTTGTAAAATCTTATAAGAATGAGAACAGCTGATATATCACTACTGGGTCGAAGGTCTCCTCTGTTCTAATTAGACAGTCACTACCATTTTATACTCGATTCTCATAAAGGGCGTAGAATCCAACATTTCTGGTTTGGATCAGCAGCATTGTAACTCGTAGGATGTTGACAAGATCTTGAATATAGAGGAGGGCTTCATCCTTATCTCTAAACCCTCCCTAAGTTCCGGCAGAATGAAAATACAATGAACTTCACATAAACGTAGTCACTCCTGCAAGATGCTTTTTTTCCAAAGAGAAGATACTTTCAAAATTCCACTAACAAGAACATAACTGAATAACCATGGGAAGAAATTGATAATGCTTAAAAAATAATCCTTAAAAAACAAGGACATATGCCCATAGCTAAAAATAAAACATGTTTAAATGACTTTGGAGTTGTTTTGATATTTTGACTTCCCAGTGTACCTGCTGTATCTGAATGCAGCATGAGCAGCTCTTTGGGCTGACTGGTACTACAGGAAACCATTCAGACATCAGCAGATTTTTGCAGTATCTGCAATGCTTACATTGAGGTCCGGTGAGAAAATCGGTAGAGCATACTATACCGGTATAGAGTGAATGGTAGAGCGTACCCTGTAATGTATATGTCTATATATGCATGTATGTATTGTTACCTGCCAGACGTCTTCTTTCTGCTCAGCCCTTATGTCGACGTTGTCCAGGTTCATAGCCAGCATCAGTTCTTCCACTTCCCTGACAGCCTCCTCCGTGTTCCTTTTCTTCTTGTCATCTTTGCCAGCTCTGGGACCAATTGTCCAGCCATCTTCAATCATCCGCTCTGCTTGGATCAACTCAGCCTCCTCTTCAATTTCAATGAGGTCTTCTTCCTCCTCCACTGCTTCCTCTCCTATTCAGGATACAATAATAACATTAGATGAGAATCAGAAAAACAATATTTGGTTTGGGCAGCAATGTAATGCTATAAAATAATATGTATTTATTAATGACTCATATTGCTGAACAAAGCAATATAATGCAAATGACAGGGCTCCGCCACAAAAGTACTTAAAGAGCAAGAGAAAACAGTTATAAATTAAAAATATTATAAACATTTACTGTCAAATTTATGTGTTGTATGTTTTATTATGCAGACATTGTCAAATTGCCCTGCTTACTTATTCTGTTTTGCTATCAAACAGAATTCTTCTGATGCCTTTATGATCATTTAATGTTATGGAACTCATATGGATTTAATTTAGCAGGTTGTAATGCCAGTTACCAAAAACCTATATACTTACTATTTTCACAGTTTAAAAGACCTACCTTCGTTTCCATTTGCAGTCTCTGACTCCCTCTGCTGGAAGCGAGTCGATCCCAAACCCAACCACTCCATCATCAGATTGGGGGTCTTTTTACTCCCCATTTCAAAACCATCCTCCATCTGCAAATCATTACAAGAAAGACATTTGTAACTCATTCCCATATGGGTTTCCAGTTTGTTTCAGTTTTCACATGAGTAAAAGAAAAACAACAACAACAAAAATGTTTTCACTTTCTATTGACTCACAGGGGGGGAGTTGAGATTCATCCAATGCCTTTCTAACATAAATCTCCGGAGGAAGGTTTCACGCATCACACCTTTGAGGGAACACTCTAACTTCATGCTTTGGGTTTTGATTGCCGTTTCCTCTTCACACAGTTGCCGGTAGATCTTTGAAAATAAATAAGAAGTACAAATTATTGCAAAAAAACAAACAAACAAAAAAAAACAATAAAAATATGTTATTTCTTTAGCTCAATCGCCATACCTCCTCACACAACAGTTCAGAGGATATTGAATGCTCACCTGATTGTATGCAGTACGAAGGTGTGACGGTAGTGTGCGTCTGAAATGTTGTGAGTGAGTCAACTCACGCAGATTGAACTGTTTCAGAATCTCGCTGTTGCTACGACCTCCTACTCGCACAATGCCATCCTTCAGAAATTTGTGAATTCCTAAGATGCAAAGGCAAACCAGATGAATTATTCTTAAGCATTGTTTGGCCTAAGGTGCGATTCAAATGTCAATTTCTCATTGATTTTTTGTTTTCTTAGAAATAAATGTCAAGTATATTTACATGATCTTTATTTGTTATATTGATATTAGTCTTTACAGGCAGAATTAAGCAGTCTGGGAAAATAGATCTGAATCCATTATGACTGCTTACCTTCTAGGAACTGATCCAGAGCATGATTAGTATAGCATACAACCAGCATTGGAGCTGAATGAATGTTGTTCCACAAATCCTTATTGGTCAACAGAGCCTGAGCAATCTTTAGGCCAACATAGGTTTTTCCTGAAAAGAAGAAAAGACACAGAAAGCACCAATTTAGATACACGCTTGTGCTTCAGTATTAATTAGCACAGCAAAGCGGCATCCTGAGAACAACTTCTGCAAGAAGAATATAGTATTTTCTGAAGTAGGATAAAACCAGAGCCTTTATTGGATTATTTTATTCTTATTATTATTATTATTATTTTTTGGGTTCATATAAAACCAGCTAATTAATTCCTAGAATAAAAAAAAAATGGCTGTATAGATTATGGCTCAAGCAAAATGTTTTATGCTTCTCACCAGTGCCAGGTGGTCCTTGAATGATTGCCAACTCCTTGGTGAGGGCAAGCTGAAAGGCTTTCATCTGAGATTCATCCAAACCCAATTCTTCCATGTCAGGCCAGGCATCTACATCCAGGCTTTTAAAGGGTCTTATGCTGTTTTTGTGTTCAGGTTTGGCAACATGTGAGAGGTCATAAACATCCCGTCTTTGTAGGTATGCTGGTGGTAGCACATCAGTGGAACACTCCACAATGTATCTGAAAACAAGAATATTCATATTAACTGGGCAATGCTAAGAGACTGGCTCATTTGAAATGTTAGGCCTTTTGGTATGTGTAGCAAGATGTTGCAAATTTTCTATAAATCCGTTGTGATGAGAAGAGTCTCCTTTGCAGCTATCAGTTTGGGTAGCAGCTTAAGAACAGTGATTTTAAAAGTTAAACAAGGGACTATTCTGGAGTTTATTGTGCTGAGAAGGATTCTTCACAAAATGAAAAGCAACACCAATAAGCCTAAGAATTCCCCTTCAAATCTGCTAGTGCACAAACCACAAAAGGAGATCCATCTTGACCACAACTATAACCCTTCTATGAAAATAGCTACAAAAACACTTTAGTACTCATTTAAAAATATGCTCTTAATGTTAGTTCTCTCACTTTGTTTATCTGCAGGTGCAGTATTGGCTAATAATAAGTAATATTATTAATCTATCTTAGGTTTTAGAGCTCTTTCCCAGGAGAAAGATGCAATTACTAAACATGTAATATACTGAAATGGAGGATTAAATTGGTTTGTGAGAAAGGCAATTTAGTGACATTTCCCCCAAATGGTTCAAAGATTTGTTTGCACTCAATGACCTAAACAATAAAGTTTAATGGATATTTATACATTTAACATGAAATAGTAGTGATGTTTGCAAAAAAAAAACAAAACAAAAAAAAACAGATAAATAGGCTGAATTGAAAAAGCCAAGCTCTTGTAAGCTCTTGGAATTTAAGAATTACAACAGCCAATGAATGTAATACTTGGGGGGAAAGCAACATTAAGTGTTTTCATATATCATAGAGGTCAACATATGTTGTCAGTGATGTGGTAGTTAATACATTGAGTCACAGTTATCATTACACCATCAAGGTGTGCAATTTCAAATGCTCAAAAAAATTGGTTGGACGCAACTCTGCTTGCAAATGATATTTTTAACTACTTTAATGAACTTCTAGTGTTATTTATGCTCATACCTTATATAGATCTTAGAGCCCAAGATACAATGGGCTATACCACTCTCCAGAGTCCGAGAGAGTGGTATAGTTTGCATGATGGAAAAAAAATTATGAACGGGGAAAATTTGTGTAATTGGGTGTTATAGAATAAAACTGCAACGTAAAGTTTTCTTAATACTGTACAATCCTAGTTAGTAGAGTTGTTTGATACATAGCTGAATCAAGACTATTACAGAAGCTTTTTAAATTTAAGATGGAATTAAATTCCATTTAAAAGGTTTGCAAACAACAGCTTCCACAAAGTTTCAGGTTACATTCAGGGCACTTGAGAACTAGTGTTACCAAAGAGTTAATTTGCAAAGCATGACAAATGTACTTTCTTCTTCATGTAATATTCTCAAACATATTCCACGTATAGCTGCTTTAAAAGCACAATGGAATTCAAAACTCTTCCACATACACAAACAGCATTACCTTTGAAAGGGCAAATCATCTTCAGTCTGCTCCTTTAAGCCTTCCAAAACATAGCGATAAGCCTCAAAGTATGCAGTTGTCTCAACCATCAGAAACAAATGATCTGTCTGTTAACAATAACAACAAAGAAGACGATATAGTATCTATATTACAGATACTACGCAAGTATATATATATATATGTATATATATATAGAAACCAAGTATTGTTGTTTCTAGTGTCTTTCTGCCTCACCTGTATTCTAGCCAACTTCACCCTACTTTCCTCTGTAAAGGTAATCTGGACCTGCCCTTTCTCCAAGTATTTTGGGTCCCGATCGGACACTGTGGCAAACAAGAAGCTCTCAAAGTTGTCATATGACAGACAGACCAGGGAACCAAAGAGCAGCCTCTTAGAGTTCTGCCAGCGCACAAACTGCAAGAACAAAAATAAAAGCATTATTAACAGCCTTGTTTATAAATGTCTTCATTTTGATGGGAGACTGATGAAATCTATCCAGAGCCTCACCTTAAGTGGCTGAACATCAAACTGGACAATGTAGGCGAGACCAGTCTGCGTGCACTTGGGCACCACCAGGTGTGTGGCAAAATACACACGAATGTCATCAAAGCGCTTCATCTTCATTGGGTTATCGTTCCTTCCCCTGGCCATCTGGTCCTGGAGCAACTGTTGAATTCCCTCACGAAGCGGTCGCACAAAGTCCTCTCTAAGCAGCCGGAAGTGTGTATCGAGGTAAAGGTGGGTGTTTGTGTATCTTTGGGAAGTAAGGTTAGGTCTGAGAAATGGTTTGTGGTTCTGATGGAACTCCTCAGGAGTTGGGTAGAGTGGTATGTTTCTGAAATCTTCCTGTTCTTCACCTGTGGCAGAAATGTAAGCACTTAAACACAGAGAAATATTTTACAGCTAATCATGTGACTAGAAATATCTTAAGGAGGCCTTACCTTCGTTATCATCAGCATTAGTCAGAAGACCATATGTGTCCTTGTCTGTACGGAGGGTGCCTTTCCTCGATCTCTCCTGGAGATGAGCTATTAGACCCTTGAGATTTTCCATTTTTTTCTCTACTTTAGGCAGGAAGTCTACACCTGATGCCCTCAGGGTGTTTATAGAGGCTTCGAGCAAAGTCACTAACATATTCACTGTGTTGACAGAGCTTGCGGGGAAGATACTAAGCACCTAACAAGCATAGATGATAAACAGTTCATTAGGAAACAGCATTTTATTCTGTTAAATACACTGAAGAATTTTCTATTGCTAAAAATTATTTTTCTTTAGCAAGTGGCATATTATTTGAAGCAATAGTTACCTCTAAAAGAATGGCTGTGATGTATTCCAGATGCTGTGGGAATTGTGCTCTGCGGGTCTGGTTGGAGTCAGACATCATGCCTCCCACATAGTGAAGTAGGGTGATGCTCAAGAACTTTGACTCTTTTATGATGTTAGCCAGGTGCTGCAAGGTGCCTCTGTCTACCCTTGAAGTGAAGGCTTTGCTCACCACCAAGCAGATAAGTTGGACAAGGTCTGGTCTCATTGGTGTCTCACCAAGCAGCACTCGAAAGCCAGGATTTGAGGAGAGCGTAATGGCCACAACAGAGGGTTCCTGTTTGGAGAGGTCTTCCAATGTTTTATAACCCAGTTTACGGGGACTTGGATCTGTCCCATCTCTGTTCTCATCTCTGCCCTCCCTTCTGTCTCCATTGTGTCCTCCTCTCCTTGCACCTGTTCCTGCTGCCCCTGCTCTCATTACTTGTCTTTCAGCACCACCTGGCTGTTCATTTCTGCCTCCTCCAAGTCTCAACCTTTCAGCACCTCCCCCTCTATGTCCACCTCTCCCTCCTCCTCTTCCTCCTCCTCTCGCTCCTCCTCTCTGTCTGTCTGCATCTCTTTGACTGTGCCCCTGACTTTGTGCTCTTCTTCTGACCTCTTGCTCTCTCACTCTGTCTCCCTGCGACCCTCCTCGTCCTCTTTGTCCATGGCCATTTTCATATTGACCTGAGAGAAGAAGAATAATAACATAGAGAATGTTGGGGGTTTTTTTGTTGTTTTTTTTTACAATTAACAGGGGGTCTATGCATCGTGGATTGCAAACGTATTCATTCTCCTTGAACCTTTCATTAACCTACCAGCATAGAACATAATTTTGAAACAGATGGAAAAATACAGTTTTCAAAAATATTCACTATAATCAGAAAATGTTGGCATGTATTTGTATTAATCCCCTTTTACTCTGATACACCTAAAACAAATTGTAATAAAATCTAATTACCTGATAAAATACTTTTTTTTATCACTAAGACTGTTCTGAATAGACCTCAGAGATTTGTTAGAGTATAAGCAATAAAGTATCATAACAATCAAATACCCTAATGATATGACAGATAAAGTTGTGAAGAAGTTTTAAGCTTTGTAAAACACTATCTAGAACTTTCAACATCTCACAGAGCACTGCGCAATTCATCACATCAAACTGGAAAGAATATAATACAATTGTAAACCTACTAACAAAACAACAACAAGCACCACAAAGGCCTATGGTGGCTTTGGAGGAGTGGCCCAAATCCACATCTCAGGTGGGAGAATTTATTGACAAGTGGACTAATAGGTGCACACTCCATAAATATTGCCTTAATGACTAAAGAGCAAGAAGAAAGCTGCTGTTAAAAGAAAGCCACGCAATATCTAATTTGCGGTTTTCTATGGGGAAAACAACAAACATGTGGTAGAAGATCAGGTGTGACTAATAATTAACTTTATGGCCTTCATGCAAAACTCAATGTGAGCAAAAAAAAAAAACCTTCATTGATTGTGACTCTAATCGCACCATTCTCCACTGAGAATGGTGTGATCACTGCAACAGGCTTTTGTGATATTTTCTTTATCAACAAGGAAAGGCAGATGGTCAGAGGCAATGGACAGCTGGATGGAGGTAAACACAGGGTAATCTCGAAAATAAAAAAACTCTCAGCAAGATGACACCACGCGTAGAACCTGAATTACAATGAAACAGTTAAGAGTAATGCGTGATGGCAATGTGTTAGAATAGTCCAGTCAAAGTCCAGGCTTAAGACCAATTGAGAATGTGTGCTAAAACAATAAAACTGATGGAGACAAACTTTACACATTGAATATGACTAAATTTTACAACTATAAATGAGCCAACCATTTCAGAGTGAAATACTTTGGAAACCACATATTGTTTTCCATCGACTCCACACTACTTTGAGTTTGAACATTAAAATCCAAATAGATACATTAAAGTTTGTGCTTATAACAATGTAAAATTCTTGAGGGAGTGTTAATACTGCTTCAATGCACTGCACTGTCTGTGTTATTTTGACAGGCATATTGATGGAAATAACTAACCATTATGACTCCCTCTTCTGTCTGACCTAAAAGTCAGCCTTTCCATGGTATTTCATGTGGTAGTTGTTGATTTCTATGCAGGTTGTACAGGATATTTCTGAAACAGAAAATAAAGTGGAAACAGATATGAACACCACATCCAAGTAAATATCTAAAAACAATGAAATACCTGAGCATGACCAAAAGTAAAACTCAAAGAAAAACAGATAACATCACTCTCAGAATCAACAGGAATTTGAAAGGTCAAAATAATGGTTGCAGTAAGATAAGATAATTCAGATAATTTGCTTTATTTTCCACATAGGAAATTAAAGCAAACTTTCTAATAGTTTGTCCTTCTCAGTTATTAGAGCAAAGGTTTTTGTAGAACATTTTCTTTGCAGCAGTTTCAATTTGAATCCTTGTACTGCATTAATATGAACTTCAGTCAGAGGAAAGTGCGCCCTCTTTAGGAGTCACTTCATATCCGCGTTGGTGTAAGTTTCCTTTCTCTCAAAACGGTGATGGCTTTGACAACAACAAACCGTGTTATGTTAGCAACCGCCAGCACAAAACGTCTCCCCAAATAAGTATTAACTTAACGATATATATGTATTAATATAGAACCAACCTCAGTTCTTGGTATAAGGATATTACTTTATACCGAAAATTAAATAAAACACTTATTAAGTGCTAATTTACAAATATTTTCAATAGATATACAGAATAAAACTAAAATGAAAATTACTCACCTTTATTCAAATGTCCTCAATAATACATTACAGTACAATGGCACTGACGCTGTCGAAATGTGAAAAGGGTCAGTCAGCTCTGTCGGTCGCTAGACGTCCCATATCTGACTGGGCCAGCTGTAGGCGGCTTTATAAATACTTTTAAGTTTCGGTTTTCGTTTCATCAGAACTACACCACGCCTAGAAGACACTGGAGGGGAAGAAACTGTGACTCATCTGAGTCAAATGGTACTGACGGGATCCTGGTGACTGACTGGTTGAGAGTTTGTTTAAGGCCAGGTTGGAGAGTGTTGATTATTATGATAAGACGACGGAATTTCTAGAGAAGCTGCGCTGGACTCTGTTGACATGTTTATCTCAAGCCGGTGCTATTTACACAATGATTGTAATTTTATTTTAGAATAAGCATCGTAAAACATCCATAAACTTGCAATATGACGTTTGAGGATACGAAATGTAAAATAAAACCTTGACAAAAAGACTTTCCTTGCTGCAATTTTACACTTATCCTTATTGTCACCCCACTGTTTAACAGCGGTCCTTGCAGCAGGTGGTCTGGGGTCTTGTATGTTTTTCATATGCTAATTTACATGATCTGTCATTACATAGCTTGATCAGTTTGCCCTTGATTTAATATTGTTCCTCCCCTTTGCCCAACAAAAATGTTAGTGCACTGTATTGATAAAATGAATGTAAGGATGAATGCGAGCACACATTTCCCAGCATTATCAGCCTTGGAGTAGAGGAAGTGATCTGCATTGAGATCCTCGAAGCATGAAAAGCTGATAATATCATCTGGTTGAATAACACCACGGAGAGAGAAACAGAGTACAGCAAAGACTGTTTCGGAGGAAACTGAAACAAACATTACTTCCTGTTGACATTCTCACAACAATGTGTAGAGCTGTGAGTGTTGAGATCCTGCACATTGTGTTACTTCAGCAGCAACATAACTGAGAACAGGGTCCTGCAGAGTATAATGGAGGAACTAGTGTTGCTCCACTCTGATGAGTATTTGTTTTGGGGTCACTGCAGGAACATTGCCAGAAACTCCTCACAACATCGGGCCAGTGGTACCACAACATCAAAAACGAAAACCAACAGACTGTTGCATAACTTCCTGCTACAAGATTAAATGCCAATCATGCCAACTTAAATGCAGTTTGTCACCAAAGAACAACATGTGATGATCAGTGTTCCTATGTGTTTTTCTATGCTGTTATCAAATAATAATAATTAAAAAATCAACTTCCAAAAACAAATCCAAGATTTTTATGGTGAAAATCTATGGTGAAATCACATTCAGAATAAGGAAAATGATTATGGGTTTTTTTTGCCATGTTTTTAATTATTTTTCACTTTTAAATGACTTTAATTGCATTCACAATTACAATTACAGCAAACCCTTGATCAGTATTTGAGAGCAAAGTATGGATATCAGAAAAATTAGGCAAACCATTTGTGAAGGGACTGAAGTGGCCAGTCCTTCATTTAACAATGAAGGATTTTTAGTGATAAAGGGATAATATTGATTTAAGTCATAGCAATGTTTCATGCACAATTGCTAAATTGGCCTGCAAAAAAATAAATAAAAATAAACCCAAGCATACTGACTTATAACAGAACTTATACAGCGTAAGACCAATCCTGGCAGTTAGTACCAACATCCTTGCACCTGCAGTGTAACTTATACCAGCAACCCATTCCTGGCAACAAAAGAGGGAAGAAGTAATGAAAATAATACATTAAATAATATAATAATTATTTGGGATGCCTTTCTCATACCCAAATAAACACATAAAATTAGTTTCATTTTATGTGTAAAATTAATTTAATTTTATGTGTTTCTTTGAAAACTTTGTATTTTGTAAAATTAAATTGTGATGGTAAAATACGATAAGGCAATATGTCTTTATTGAGCATTTTTAAATGGAAAACTACACTATTAGATAGTATATTTAAAATTCTGAATTGTAACCAGTTGCACACTTGACATTATTACACTTTGTATGATTTATCTGTTGACCTTTCTTTTTTGTTTGTTTGTTTTGTATTTAGTTGTGGTATTATTTTGCATAACATGTAATGGAACTGAAATACATACCCTGATTCGTTTTGTTTTGAAAAAAAAAAAAAAAGAGAGAACGCCCTCCGCCCTACTTTTAGCTGGGTCATTCGCCGGCTGACTGGTAAGGAGCTGACTCCGCCACTCAGCTGGAGCAGACGTCATCATTCAGTCTTAGCAGCGAAGCTAACGCTGATGCAGATCACTTCCGCCAGTGTAAACATGTAGCGGTTTCTGCGGTTCTTACGTTATATTCCTTTCAGCCAGCGGTCTAAAGAACTGATGGCTCTTTTAGTGGAAGTATCGTTTATGGAACCCGACCAGTGCGGCGCCAGCTTGGTTACTAGCTAACACAACAGCAAGACAACTGTCAGGGGCCGTGTCTTTATGAAGGCTACCGTTGCTAATTTAAACAACGGCTATCTACTACAACAGGCATAAGAACTGTAACACGGGGTTAGTCAACCGAAAAATGTCAAGAGATGATTTGCAATAAGAACTCACCAAGAAGAGGAGAGAAATGAGGACGACTAGAAGTGATCGCTCGTCGTCGCCGATGAATGGGAGGCAAGGTACGTGGAAAACAGTGCATCATGCAAAGTTAATTAAAAATACTGCCAGGTTGCGCCTACTCACGAAAGCAGTTATAAGTCACCGGTTCATAACTTTTTGAAACGTAATCTCTCAATTCTGCTTGCAGGTTTTTACTATTACTTTTTTTTACTGTAACATTGAGAATATACACTTTTTTTCCCCTCTGGTAGACAGGGAAACCAAACGGAAACGGAAAATTGCAGACATCACCCAGGCCCTGAGTGTGGATCCAGTGGACGTAGCAACGCTGAGGAGGATGGCAATCAGTGAGGGGGGATTGCTGACTGATGAGATTCGCTGTCGGGTCTGGCCCTGGCTCCTCAACATCCCCCCTCACCTTTTGGATCAAGAACCTGGTACTGTTTCTTGCATAGCTCTTTGTATATATACAAATGCATATTATATGCATTTGTATATATACAAATGCATATATACAATGTATATATGCATTTGTATGCATATATACATACAAATGCATGTATATATGCATTTGTACATATACAAATGCATATAAAAAGCAATTTTGGATATATATTTTTGTCCCTGCACCTGAACAAACTTCCTCTTTTTTTATTTAGCATGATGGCAGTTATTTTTACACTCTGATCAGGTGCAACTTCTCCTCGCTTACACTGTTTGCTAATGGCAATTTGTCCTGTCCAGAAAAAGTAGAGCGGGAAAACAATAAGGATTACAACCAGGTCTTGCTGGATGTTCAGCGTTCTCTACGAAGGTTTCCACCTGGTGAGTAGTTTCCATAACAAACTGCTGTTATTCACTGCTTTGCAGTATGTCCAACATGTGGGGTGCTTTTATTAGGAAGATGCCATAAGCTCATGCAAATTACCGTTAAGGTGCTGGAAATTCTTGTTTTTTAAATTAAAGAGACAAAACTTTTTATTCGTATTAGAGTATCGTGTTAGAATTTGATTGTGGGGTGCTGCAAAGGTTTTAAATTTTTTATATCCTGCTCACAAAACACCTAAATGAACTAAATAAATAAATAAAATAAACATTCTCTTGAAATTAATGCAGTCTTACAAAATTTTGACCCTTACTTGCTGACTTGGAGGGTTCAGCTGGCAGTCAACACTGATGTCGTTTTTATTGGATGCACTTTGCACTACAAAAAATTTGCCAAGCCCTTTCACAAGTGATTTTATAAGTAGGAACTGGTTGTAAAATGCTGTGCTTATGTTAGTTGGTCTTCCAAAGGATTGTGGTAATATCCACCAGTCTGAGTTTGTGGCATTGTTGATCACATAGCGAAGTTTAATATCTGTCATTAATTGTATTTGTTGGTATGCAAGTGAAAGTTTAATTTTTAAATAAGAATGTGTCTTCAAGTAAATGTATTAATATAGCAACTGCTCACAACAATGTTGTCTCAAGGCATGTTTACAAAAAAAGTTGATTTAATCAATGGTACAGTCAAATTCCAAGTCAATTACATACATTTCAAATTGATCCTAGTTAATAATCTAAGTTTTTATTTATGAACATATTAAATTGTTTTTTCAGCATTAAAGTTAATATGCTTCACTTTTAATGCAGCCTCAAAACCCATTTCAAAAATGCAATTTTTTATTATATGCATAGAATATTATTAAAACATATTTGTTTCTCTTTAAAAAGTTGTTGATAAAAGTTAGCTTTAACAGATTTTGACTGGTCTGTTTTAAAAATATATACGTTTTTATTTTTAGTTGCCCTGACGTTTTAAATATATTAAGATATTAAAAAGCAGCAAGACTGAAAACGTATAACAGCTAACGGCAACATTTTATCTTCAATGTGCTTGTGCAGGTATGCCAGATGAGCAGAGAGAGGGTCTTCAGGAAGAACTAATTGACATAATCCTGAGAGTTCTGCAACGTAATCCCCAGCTGCACTATTACCAGGGATACCATGACATTGTTGTCACCTTCTTGTTGGTCGTGGGGGAGCGCCTGGCAACTGTTCTAGTGGAAAAACTCTCCACACATCACCTCAGGTACATGCCTAAAGCAAATTGGTCAGCAGTTTGTCTTCTGTTAAATTTATCTTTTAAGGTTAGATTAGATTTAAATCTGAGTTATTTGTTTTGCTCTCTGTCACAGGGACTTCATGGACCCCACCATGGACAACACAAAACACATTCTTAACTATCTGATGCCTATTATTGAAAGGGTCAACCCTGAGGTGCAGGACTTCATGCAGCAGTAGGATTCCTTGTTATTTTATACACAGCTATGATTGATGATGCTGGCTCTGGTAGATATTCAAAAAACAAAATCCTCCAAAACATTCATGTTATATGAAGAACGATGGAGAGAAGGAGAAGGACGATTCATGTGCAACTTAAAAGAGAAGAAAACTTAGGAAGCACAACCAAACTGTTGTGTCTACTTTAGACAGGCACAACAGTTTTTCAGGGACATAAATCTATAAGCATTGAATGGAATTTTGCAATCCCTGAATATTAATTCTTATTAAAATGTTCTGTTGTGAAAAATCCAGAAGCAATGTTCTATTTTTCAAAAAAAGTTCCATAAATGTTACACATTAATATGCACAAACATTGCAGATAAAAGATTTTAAATGCAGTCTCTACGCTCTTTAACAGAACACTGATCCTATTATGATAGCTTAACTTTGGACTGTAAACAGTACGTCATTAAGTCCTTTGCTTGGCGCGCTGATTCCATTGATGGTCTTTTGAACTGACTTGCTCTGTCTGGTCTCCTCATGTAACCTAAGATTTTTCATCATATCTTACTGTTTTTTTTTTTTTTTAATGAATGTATGAATATAATTGGTAAAACAAATTACCGTAGTGGTTAAGAAGCCATGAATTATCTCAGGCTTGTTTGTAAGTTAATCTCATTGTAAGTCTTTTATTAATTCTCAGGGCTGAAGTGGGCACAGTCTTTGCTCTCAGCTGGCTGATAACCTGGTTTGGCCATGTGCTCTCTGATTTCCGTCATGTTGTACGGTTGTATGACTTCTTTCTGGCCTGCCATCCACTGATGCCAATCTATTTTGCGGCTGTGGTAAGTTTCCTCTCATGTCTACTTAATTACTTTTCACATCTTATCATTTATGTGTAAGATGTCAATGGTTGTCTGCTGAACAACTGAACAAGATTTGCCG
The DNA here is from genome assembly GCA_903066815.1 of Brachyrhaphis roseni. Taxonomy (NCBI): domain Eukaryota; kingdom Metazoa; phylum Chordata; class Actinopteri; order Cyprinodontiformes; family Poeciliidae; genus Brachyrhaphis; species Brachyrhaphis roseni. Next base: position 6,110 of record CAEFZY010029002.1, on the reverse strand, counting down.
TCTTCCCCAGGTTTCTGTAGGAATTTGGGGTATTCTAATTTGATAAACAGATTTTCTTTTTATTAGGAGTAAGCCATAATCATTACATTTACAAGGGAAAAAATTCTACTCTACTGAGATGCTGGTGTGGCTTAATCAAATTTACAATTTGGCACATTCCCACCTCCATCTTTGATAGAAAGAGAAATAGTCGAATGCTGATGTGATTGATCCCTTATGAGAAGGGTCACTTTAGCTGTGTCACATCTTGATATTTGTCATGTTTTTTTTTTCGTTTTTTTTCTCGAGATTCCAACTAGCCCGATTTTTCTCTGAAATGTTGCAGCTTGTTACACCCCTGACAGCAGACTCTTTCACTCAATGGCACTCACAGTAAATACTTGCACTTGTTATGATGGCCCTTGAGAAATGCGTGTGTTATTTGTTGCAGATTGTGCTGCACAGGGAGGAGGAGGTGTTGGACTGTGAATGTGATATGGCAATGGTCCATCACCTGCTGTCTCAGATTCCCCAGGATCTGCCATACGAGACACTGATCAGCCGAGCTGGAGACCTCTTTGTCCAGTTTCCTCCCTCTGAATTGGCCAGAGAGGCAGCTGCACATGAAAGGTACTTAAGTCCTTAGGGCTGATGCTTGTAAACATCTTTTGTGCCATCTTTTATGTCTCTCCCTTGCATCCCCTTTTAATATAAAGCACAAATTAAATTTCCCTTTCTTTTCACCAACAAGCATAACTTGCTGTTCTTCTATTAACTTCTTCAATGTCCTTTCTTTCTCCCCCCTTCTCATCTCTATTTTCCTCCTAAGCATGGCGACTTCTACCTTTAAGGACTTCGAGCTTGCATCTACTCAGCAAAGGCCGGACACAGTTCTCCGTCGCAGACGCAGACAAAAGCAGGGTTCTCCAGAGAGCTCGACAGGGAGCCCTGTCATGACTGTGGCACAGCCTTCAACTGCCCGGCGCTTTGTCAGATTGGCAGTCATGGGTCTGACTGTAGCTTTAGGGGCAGCAGCTCTTGCTGTGGTTAACACAGCTCTGGAGTGGGCCCCCAAGCTGGACTTGTTTCCTTGAACATGACATCTTTTCTCTCCTTGACTGGTGGGTCCTTTCCTAGAATCCTCTGAACATTTTTGGAGTCTAACACTGTCTGGAGAGTGCTAACTAAGCTGAACATCTTAACACTCCTCTGTTGTTGTCAAGGATGCGACCAAACATCCCTCTCTGAGAGGAGTTCATAAGTCCGTGGCACTTTTGAATCCTTAAAAGGGCATGTAGGTTTAAAAGCTGCTGGCACTCCTAAATGAAGAAATTCTCCATGTTAAAATGAAGAAAATATTTCCAAGGACTGTTGTTAATTGTGTCATGATTAAAGTTTATTTATATTTTGTAATAGGATGTCTGATTTAGTGTTTCGCTCACTGAGATTTATGCTGAAAGCCTCACTCACTACACTTGAAACTCGCTGCCAAGAATGAGAGAATGTGTGTTTGTGCGCATGTGTGTGTTTCATTGCAACTCATTTGTTATACGCATTTGATACCTGTACTGAGACCAACTTGAGGATTCCCTGTATTTAAACAACTGTAAAATTTGAGGGATATCAGTAATTTGACTGGAACATGAAGCCTTTTTACGGTCATAATTTTATGGGTTTTAGTTTCTTCATCCTCTCCGATTGTTTTTCAGTTGTAGAATTTGGATCTTTTTCTGTAGATGGAGCATCTTCTAGAAATGTCAATCTTCACTGTGCATTTTAATTAAGGATTGTGGCTAAGATGATCTATTTTTCATATAAAATTGAATACAAATGGGTATAAGCAAAGTAGTCTAACATACATCAATAATTTTATTGAAGGTCAACACTGAAATCATAGAAATGGCTTTTACAATCCGGAAATAAACATTGACTTAGCGAAGAGTTGCAAGAAAACCCAAATATTTAGTAAAACAGTCTTTAAAATGGTTCCTCTGAGACATGCCCTATAATAGCTGTTCAGTCTTCTGTCTCTCTTTTTTTCTGGGTAAGTGTACACTAAGGAGAATAAATGTTTTTGCAAGGTATCTTTAAATCCTCCTCCTGTAAATACGGATCATTTCTTAAAGTGGCTAGAGCAATCAAGCGTCTCTACCTGTAAAGTGCCACCCTTTCCTTGTTCTTTGTAGTGGAATAAAATGCTCGACTCATGTTGCAGAAATGCAGATGACAAAATCATAGCACATTTAGATCCTGACCAGAACAGCAATTTAATCCCTACATTTAAGCTTTGTACTATTTTGACTGAATTACATCTGTCCAACTTTATTAGAGAAAGCTTACACACTTGACTTAAATTTTTTTTTGCAGAACGCAGTATTACATTTTAAATCTAAACCAGCTGAGCAGCACACTTTGTTATTAAAAAGGATTTACATTTATAGTAGCTATAAAGCAAACATTAAGCTTTGGTTAAGATCTTAGAACCATTGTTGTTCTGCCTATGACCTCTAAGAGGATTTTTTTTATATCTCTTGGAAAGCCTGGCTATGAGCAGCATGCTGCTCTTTGGCCATGGGTCTGAAACTTAAGTGTGTGCCTGAACACAGAAGGGTGTGACAATACATGGGAAATCATAGGCGGACTTATAGGCAGACATAAGCCATTTACATAAGCCATTTCAAAAATGGCTTATGTCTGGAAAAACAAATACTACCCGTCTGATCTCTGGTTTGTCAGAACAGCATTTCTTCTGATTTCTGGTATGTAATTTCACTTTCAAACATACCGTAAGCTTTATTTATTTAGACTCATGACACTTGGTAAAGTTTGTTTCTGAGTGTACAATACATTCATGTTGTCCAACCTTTTCTATTCACCTTTTTAAATGGTGAGTTTCCATGGTTTGGAAATCACATAAAAACTTGTATTAACAGAAAATGAGTAAGATGTCAAGTTGGTATATCTCTGATCTATGTAATGTTTTTTTTTTTTCTTTGATTATAAAAATGATGGTTGCAGAGTGATGAGTCACCTACTACTTATGATGGCATATTGTTCTTTTAATTAAGCTTCAGTAAAGCAACTCACAAGAGAACTCAACATTTATCACTCTGTATCTGCATTGTATTTAAAGATTAAGAACCCATATTATGAACCACAACTGGAAATGGCTATGAATCCCTAAACCATAATGAAGGTGACGTGACACAAAGGAATCCCTTCATGGAAACACCTGATGATCAGTGTCACAAAGGATCGCTTAGATAAGATGCCACTCAGTGGAATTTATTTTCATTGCACTAAATTATGTATCTGCCTTTTGATTATTTTGTTATAATAAAACTGGTATACTAATGTTAAGTTGTACTATAGATAATAAACTTGAGTGAAAGTGTTTGCTGTATTTGTTTGAATTCTGTATTCGGTTAAAATATATTGTGCTTTTTTGAAGCTGGAATAGTTTTTCATTTTAAAACTTGTAGATCCATCCATCCATCCATCCATTTTCTTGCACCCTTATCCCTTGTGGGGTCGGGAGTTGCTGGTGCCTGTCTCCAGCTGCGTTCCGGGCGAGAGGCGGGGTACACCCTGGACAGGTCGCCAGTCTGTCGCAGGGCAAACTTGTAGATCATGAAGTGTTTTAAGTTTTGTTAATTTTAGATAGTTGTGCAGCATCATTTCAAAACAAAAGTAATCTCAGGGCCCTTATGCTAAAAGTGAACAAGTTCAATCTATTAATACAAATGAAAAGAGTTATGAACGGTCAGAAATTCCAAAATATATAGTGAAGTATGCGTAAAGGTCTTTTCTGATTAGATTAATACCACTCTATGTTCTTTTGGAGTCTAAGACTAGTTGAACAATACTATATTCCAGCAAGATTAAAAACCTAGTTGGTCATCCTATTGTCATACACCTTCATTGCACTGATTTGTCTCACAATATGTGAATCTGACCTCCCAATAAGAGAGGCTTCTGCACCTTGCTGTAGAAGGAGACTCCACAAATGTTTGAATAAGACTAAGATTTTTTTTCTCTCAGCATGCCATTGTATGCAGAAATATTTTATAGCACAGTGCTGTGCACATGTATCTTTGTAATGGAAACCATACACTAAACAAATCTGTTTTTAAATGATTCACAAATGTTTTTATTGTAAATTGTACATAAATCACAATGTTGAGAAATGCTACTTGTGTGTGTTTATCCATATTACTAAATATTATTTTCTTTGACAGTGAGACCAACCTATGATGCAGCTGACTGAACTTAAAACCTTTCGTAATCTCTTAACATGAACAATTTGGAGGTGTGTGCTTCTCTTTCTCTTGAGCTTCCTAGTATCACCTGATATATTTTAAGCATATCAGGTTGCTTTGAGATTGCAGTTTGATGCATTTGTAACCTTGTTCAAATTCTCTGACTGAACCAAAGTTGTGTGAGCTCATTCACATTCTGTACTTATTTCTTGTTTTCAATGTCATTAAGCAGGTATAGTGTAATGTAAAGTGGACCTATCCATGAATCTCAGTTTATAAGCCTCTGTGAGTGTGATCAAGGTTCAATTTACAACAATCACACATTTTTCAAGTGATTCCAGTTTATTAGAATTAGAGTACATATTCTGCAGTACATTTGTTGTCAATATAAACTTGGCAAGGCATATTTAGATGTTGCAAAATGTAATTGGAAGTTCTAAGGCAGCACAATTCTACAGTACAGCTGGAAGAGCACAAAACTTTTATAATTATAACAAAATTTTATAAGGTAATCTAATTACTTACAAATCATAAGTCTTCATAAAAATACAATGACACAATGACTTTAAATTTCAATTATTACATGTGTGCTTCCTGCCTGAGTAAAGAGACCTAAAACACCTTTAAAATAAACATCAAGACCAACACCTAAAGATACAGATCACAATACATTTATCCTGCACTTATTCAGGAGTGAACACTTAAGATGAAGAAATTATTATACATTTTCATTACTTACTTCTCCCCAAGAGCATCAAAATAAGGAGATTTACATTAAAAAAATGCAATTAATGTAAACAGCACACACAGCATCCTTCACCCCAGTCTGAACAGAAGACTGAATAATCCTAACAATTCCCAAAAAATGGTGTAGTTGGCAAAACAGAACAACATACATGTTGTTCTGTTTTTTGATGTATAACTTCAAAATACTTTAATCTCAGTTAAACTTTGATTGCATTACATTAGTTCCCGTAATTGCAATCTTCATTGTTCAATTATTCTGGTGCTTTTCTGAGAACCGCTGAGTTGGAAAGTAACAAAGGGAAATTATTAAATTATTAAGACATAGTTACAAACTGTCTTGGAGAAACATAAAGGGAGGCCCATATATTGAAGCTGTTTAGGTGTTAAGGCTTTTTCTTTTACTTTTGTTAGACAACACAAACTCACTGGTTGATCTAAGGGACTGCATTGAAAGAACCTGGAGATTAGATATAACATATGACTTAATCACCAGATTTATCACAAGAACTCTGAGGCATTTTTTCCTAGAGTTGACAGTATGACATCTTTAGTTGTAGCTATATGTATAAATTACATTTTCTCCTATTTTGGCTAATGTGCTATCAAAGTTTACACATGACTGTAAAATATAACGTGTTCAAGAGTTTAATGCATCAGATTCTTAATACCATCGAAGCAGTTCACAGTGATAGAGTGGATTGTTGAGCTTATGAGTTTGTTTGCCTCAGTGACAGTTTTGGCAATTGGGATGACAAGGTTGATTGTTGACCCGACATTTACAGCCACCGGATATATCGCCAGCTCCCTGCAAATAGAAAAAAAAAAAAGTTAGTGCATAACTCAAACAAAAACAACACAGTCCTTTATTTTAATATTGAACTACACAAGTTTGTGTACCGTAATTTCCGGACTATAAGCCGCGACTTTTGTCTCACGTTTTCAGCCCTGCGGCTTATACAATGATGCGGCTTATTTATGCATTTTTTTCTAACGACCACCAGGGGCGCTCGAGCAGAAAAGGTAAGAGTGAGAAAGGGGGAATATATGTGTAGAGGAAGACGCAAGTTCAATGTAACGTAACACGTCTCCTTGCTCAGGAGGAAGATGAAGACGGCTCTCAGTGAC
>CAEFZY010028996.1:0-10187 GCA_903066815.1 Brachyrhaphis roseni | reverse complement strand
ATTGTTACCTTGGAAAATCCCTGCAAACACCCGGTGTAAAGTGCCGTTTTCAATAGATCGGACATGTGCAAAGAGCCCATAAGGTAGCATAGCACTAACAGGGCTGGTTAAAAAAAACATACCGGTAAAAGTCACTGAGAGCTTCTTAATCTTCCTCCTGAGCACTGAGACTTAAGTTACATTAAACTTGCGTCTTCCTCGACACATATATTCCCCCTGTCTCACTCTTACCTTTTCTGCTCGAGCGCCCCTGGCAGCCGTTAGAAAAAAATTCATAAATAAGCCACATCGTTGTATAAGCCGCAGGGTTGACAGCGTGTGACAAAAGTCGCGGCTTATAGTCCGGAAATTACGGTAGTTATTATTAGAATTATTATAAATACTTATACTGCTACAAACAAGGATGTTGCCATTCTTATTGCTTGACGTTGTGGCAGATTTGGGTATTTATACTAATTTATATAATGTATTTATGGGTGGCGACGGGGCATATCAGCAGGTGCGCTCTATTTCCCGCAAATTAGGATTTATAAAGGAAAGGTGTGCAGGTATGTACATATGTACGGCTTTATACATCCAAAAAAAAAAATTGTGTGCCACACTTTTCTAATTTTGACCTTATGGCAAGTTTTAGTTTGAAAACTGCACATTCTTTTATACATGAGACCCCCTGAGGCTTTTAAAAGCCTCATGACCTGGGGCTTTAGGAGGGCATTAAAAGGCAGAACTGATACTGATGGAGGAGTACCCGGGAAGAACCCACATTCAATAAGAATGAATCAAGCTTTAAAAGGTTTTAAGGTCTTTAAAAGGCTTTAAGGTCATGCTTTTTAAAGATAGGTCATCAGTGATTGGTCAGAAAACTGCAATCAGTGCATGCTAGATTATTTTTTATGTTTTATATGTTGGACATTGTTCCGCTTCTATTTAAACAGCGAGGCTAGTCAAAATAAACTCCTTTTCACAGAGGCAATGTGACTGAAATAGTTCATTGGAGAAAAACTGAATTTTATTGTCCTTTCTTGCAAAGTAATTTCTTTGTTCAAAGATTCATGGACATATTCTGTTTTAGAAGTTGGTCTGATGTAATCATGAATACTCACCGTTGTAACCTACAGTTAGATTGTGTGAGATATTATTTGACTGCTGATATATCCAGAAGGTTTGTCAGGAGAGGGAGATGTTCGCTTGATCAACTTGTATGTCGTTCATTCTTTAGCTGGCCAATAAAACCATTTGGAAATTTATTAAACTGAAAGAAATCCAGGTTATGCTTTTGATGGATCACACTGCACTTTGGAATGCAAGTTATCTTACTGAAAGCACACTGTAAAAAGATCAATTACTGTATACTTGAACTCAAACAATCCATAAAACCTTTTGCCACAGCAACAGTGAGCTGTCAGTATATTTTTGGTGATGTATGTAACAGGTCTCTCTTGTAAATGAGACAATGAGACTCAAGATTTTTCCTGTATAAATAAAGAATTGTATATAGTACTTGAGAGCTCTTGTGGATTTAGTGCTTTTTGCTTTATTTCCAAAAGCTGTTGCCTCAAACTAAACAGAAAAGCACAAGCATGGCAATCAAGTTGGAAAGAACCCTTATCAGTTAAACAGTAATAAACTGCTAGCTGCATAATCTTTGTTTAGTAATTAATATTTGAATTTTAGATAAAAGCAACTACAAGCAGCTGCTAGGAGCCATGGACTACTCTTTTCTCTGTGCCTATGCCATTGGGATGTACCTCAGGTGAGACATCAATATGATTGAGCTAGCCTAAAACTAGCACAATTGTAGTATAAAGCTAGCACGAAGCTGGAATAAAACTAGCACAAAGCTAACAATCTAGCACAAAGCTAGCATAAAACTAACATAAAGGGAAAGCTGATTTAGTAGCTATTGAATGGTGAGAAAGAGGTTCCAGTACCACATAAACACTAGTTTGGTGTTTCCGAGATACTAGATCATTTAGTTCATTTAGAGTTCTATTGAAGTAATTATCAGATGTTACAATGAGGAAATCAAGTATTTGATCCCTTCTTCACAGTTTCTGAATTATTTTAGTGCAAAAACACAATTATCAATAGATACAAGGATGTTCTGTTTTACTTCAATAAACGTTAACATAAGCAAAAGAAATTTGACAGAATCAGGATCCTTTTTATGAAAGTTATGAATCAAGCTTTTACATCATAGATGAATGTGAATTAGCATGTTGCTGCTGTTCCCCCTGTGCAGCGGCATCATTGGAGAGCGCCTACCTATCCGACTGTATCTCACAGTGGGAATGCTGAGCAGTGGGCTTTTCACCTGCCTGTTTGGACTTGGTTACATTTACAACATTCACAGTCTCGGCTTCTATATATTTGTTCAGGTGAGATGCACACAACACCCGTTTTAACTTCTCAGTCAGGACAGCTGTTCTGAAAAAATATAATCTGTGATCCAACTATAAAATATTTATCTAATTTATTACAAGTAATCAAATAAAATTTAGCCAATATGTGAAGTTTTTTAATTTACAATGTTAGACAAACGTACATAAATGAAGTCTGACTAACTTAATTTGATTACATGTAACAAGTTACCTCAATTTCTTCAAGTTGGAGCTGCATTCTCTTTTTTTCAGTGTAACTGCAGACAAACTGTTTGGAGGGCTGGAGCATTTACTTCTGCTTATGTATCTTTAGTTGATATGTGTACAGGAAGTTGATGTGGCTCTCTTTCTGTTTTTCTAGGTGGCCAATGGTTTGGTTCAAACTACTGGTTGGCCCAGTGTTGTGACCTGCATTGGCAACTGGTTTGGAAAAGGAAGGTAAGGTAGAATAGTTCACAATGGAGCTTATATAGGCTAAGGCTTGACGGGCTTAGTGATGAAACCTTATGGTGTTGGCAGGCGTGGGCTCATCATGGGACTTTGGAACTCCCACACCTCAGTGGGGAACATCCTGGGTTCTCTGATCGCTGGGTACTGGGTCTCCTCTAACTGGGGCCTTTCCTTCATTGTACCTGGCCTCATCATCGCAGCCATGGGAGTCATTTGTTTCCTTTTCCTTATTGAACGTAAGTCTAAAAGTTATTAAAATCATAATAATCATAATTATGTAAAGAGCGTAACACCGATCTGTGAAAACATATCAGTTTTAACAAGGTTCAAAATGTCCGCCTTAGTTTTATTTTTTTAAGTGAACATTTTCACACCAATAATAATGATAATACTAAATAATAATTTCTAATGCTATAGGTGTAGAGGAATAAACAAAAAGATTGTTAGAAGATGCATTGTTTTCACAAAATAACTTCTAAAGCTTACATTAGTCATCGGTCAGAGATTTTACTGTTTGACTCCAGCCTGATATGCTCGTGTCAAAGATTTTACCTTCCAGACTTGCTGAAGGAGCAATCATTTCAAAATAAAAGCATGAATAAGGCTGATGGATTTTCTCACTCCACAGTTTTGCCATGTTCAACTAACCGGTTTTCCCCTCCACAGATCCAAATGACTTAAAAGGCATATGTACTCAGAACCCGTCTCCTGGCAACAGCGTGAGTAAAGGGCATTTGTTTTATCCTTCCCGTATGTGTTTACCTGTTTTATGTAGTAAATATTTCTTTATTTAGGTTTCAGCCAAAAGTTGGAATGGAGCAAATGGACATCCAAAAGTATATTTGCAGTACAAGGATAACAAAAGTCAGGTGTGCATCTCTCTGGATGAATATACATTTTTTAAACACAGAAGTCCATCTAAAGCCTTATCTTGCAGAGAGAATGTAACAGAACTGAAGGGGTGGAGAGGTCAGCTGCAATTATATGTCTGGCTATTTTATCTCAAGAAGCCTTTTTTTTTACAGTTTTAAACCACCCACTCAGAACTCCAGGACTTTAAAATTTGTCATAGTTCATACGTAGTGAAATATGACAAATTAATTTTGACCTGCTATAGCTAAGTGAAAATCAAAACAATAAATGGTAAAATGACTCTTAGTCCCACAATGCTAGAGAAAACAAGAAGCTACAATTCAATGACTACTAAATCGTAATCCTTCAACGTCACTACTACTCTTTGAACAAATTTGATGATACTGGCATAAGTTACTTTTTTTTTTTTTTTTTTAATCAAAGTATTTTTAATTGAACGCAATGTTTCCTTCATATTGTGTTTTAGGCCTACAGCTTTTTTAAGGAATGTCTTCAAAATAGGAAGGTCAGTTCTGTCAGTGATCTCCAACTTCATTGGTAATTATGTTTTAGGCAGGATCTAAATGTTTAAGTCTTTGTGAACAACAACAACACACTCAATCTTTTTAAATTTGAATACAAATTCAGGATTTTGGCTCTGAATAATTTGGCTGTACAGTTTTGCTAAATGAGGGATTTGTTGTTTCAGAGCATCAACATTTAGGTGTCTGGAAAGCACTTAGGCAGTATTGAACCCATTCACATTTCCTATTACTTTCATTTTGCTTTGATTAGAGTTCTTAGCACAGCTATTATAAGGTGTAATGCTGTAATGCATTTTAATGTGTATAATATGTCTTTTCTTTGGTCTGTTATGACCTAAAAAAAAATCTCTACAGACCTAACTTTTACTGCCATTTTCTTTTGAGAGATAAGACTTTTTAATCAGTTTTTTAAATTAAGTCATAGATTCTTAGTCTTTTGACAGTTAGTATTCCTGTAGCTATAATGTTTAGGATAAGACTTTATTTGAAGGGGTGTGCATAAAACTAACATAACACTGTCATGAACATGAAGGAGTTTTCATGAATGTTTATGAGTTTTGTCATGAAGGGTCATTCGGTAAATAATGACACTTTCAATGCAAAGTTGACACATTTAATGGACTTTTAATGCAACTTTGCATTAAAATATTTACAGAATAATGCAAAGTTGACACTTTTAATGCAACTTTGTATTGAAAGTGTCATTATTTACCGACTGACTCTTCATTATAACTGTCAAATGCTCATGAAGACTCCTTCATGTTTATGACAGGTGTTATGGTAAATGGCTTTGTACTTTTATAGCTCCTTATCATCTCCAGAGGACCCCATCTTGCCGTGCACTCGCCATCACTCCATATGTGTTCATGTCATGTCAGTCTTATGCACACCCCTTCATATAAAGTGTTACCATGTTGAGCTGTTAAATGGGATCTGGTCATTTTTCAGGTAGTGAAATAGATATAATATCCGGAAATATTGATAATTTTATTGATGAGGATCAGAAGATTTACTTTTTCTTTATTCTGACAAACTAGCTTGAACTGAAACCTGGTATGGAGTTTCTCTTTACTGTCACTGTCTTACTGTCTGCCACAGCTTGTTAAATTAGGCTTTTTATTTGTTGAGTTTTGATTGAATGTTCTCCTCCAAAATCAGAAGATCAAAAGCTGTGTGGAACTTTTCGATTTTCTTTTCCTCCATTTATTTTTTTAATTATCTTTTTATCACAGTTTAATCACAGATACTTTTACAATAATTTGGTTGCTTTAAAAATATAAAATATAAATTTTCAGTTATCATAAATTCATTTTTCTACCTCTTGAGAATCTTGAAGTAACTCTAGGATTAGAATATTGAGCTCTTTTCTGAGGCAGTTAGCTGTTGAGCTGGTGTTGGTGTTAGCCGGTTCCGTTGAGTTGCAGCTGATCTGTGGCCGTCCTGTTCATGTTTCCGTCCTGGTGCAGAACTACGACACGGAGCTGCTGCTGCCCCGGGACGCGGTGTGTGTCCCTGCCCAGCCGGTCGTGGTGGTGAAGAGCGAGTCAGAGCCTTCTCCCATCAGCTTCATGGGAGCTCTGCGAATACCTGTCAGTTTACTCACACTGCTTCTCTGCTGGGTTTGCTGTCACATCAGCCAGTTGTCACATGCTCTTTGTTTCTGCAGGGAGTGGTAGAGTTTTCTCTCTGCCTGCTCTTTGCCAAGCTGGTCAGCTATACCTTCCTTTTCTGGCTGCCCCTCTACATCACCAAAGCAGGTGAGTAAACAACCTGCCAGCCTTGTTCTGCAATTTCCTCCTTAAAATTTTGCCTAATTTCAGTTTGCTTGAAATGAGCAAACTTATACATATACGAAAGTTTGCTCATACACATAAGTTTGCTCATGTGTATAGAGTTAGGGTTACACATGGAACAACATACACATGCTGTTCCATGTGTATAAAATGACTTTGAAGAACCACATCTGTGGAAACAGTTTTAACAGATTTCAGTGAATGGTTCTCTCCTCAGGCACGTTGTATACTCTGTGAAAAAAACATAGTCTGTTATTGAATAACCTCTAGATAAAATAAAATGCCTTATATGTAGTTTTGAATCTGCACATTATAAATTAACTGAATTGTGCTGAAATCCCTTTATTCTGGCGAGAGGAATGTGATAGAACTGATGGTTCTTGTTTCTTGTTCAGCTCACTTGGATGCAAAGAAAGCTGGAGATCTCTCCACCTTGTTTGATGTTGGAGGAATTGTGGGTCAGTGACTTTTTAATTTTTTTATTAAAAAAAAAAAAATCTCCAACCATTAAAAATATTTGTTTAATGTTTTTCAATGAGTACGATTAGTTTTTTTTTTTTATCAATTACTGATGGAATCTGAGGCTTTTTTTCCTCATTGATTTTTTTTGTGTGTAAATACAAAATTAGCTTCAGTTTATTTGTGCAGATATTAGCGTGAATGTTTCTGATGTAATGGCATACATTACATCAGACTTTGTGGGTGTGTGTCCATGACCATACAGGTGGGATCTTGGCAGGAGTGATCTCTGATAAATTGGGGAAGAGAGCCAGCACATGTGCAGTTATGCTACTTCTAGCTGCTCCTACAGTAAGCTTCCTCTTGTTTTGGTTCTTAGGAAATTAGCACAGTATTTAATTGTCCAAACAGGGTTGATAACAGATCTCTGTAATGTATGTTATATAAACGTCCTCCCGATTAGTTTGGATCAGTTATGAATATCGATGCACATTATCCTTCTGGTTCTGTTTGCTTTTTGCATTACAGCTCTATGGCTTCTCTATGATCAGCCAGCTGGGATTTGGACCAACTGTTGGTGAGAAGCTGCTGTCTTTTCCCTGTCTTCTTTCAACAGGATTGTTTTATTCTGGCAGGAATTTCTAAAGCCATACTCTTAAAATACTAGATGCAATTCTTTGTGTAGAGCTTTTGTTTTCTGTTGACAGTTGCATAGAAAATGTCACGGAATGCAGAACTTTAGAGCTCCACAGGGCACCTGAGTGAAGTTGGCCCCCCCACCTTCTTCAAATCAGACAAAATTGGTGTCAAACGTTTGTGCTGGTTTGTGCAGCAAAATTTTTTGTTTGTGCTGCTATCATTGTAAAGATATAAAGAAATGTTTTTAGAGGTCATCAAAGGTCAACCAATCCCCCCCCCCACCTTCTTCAAATCAGACGAAATCTGTGTCAATTAACTCGAGTACGTTTGTGCAGCAAAAATTTTCGTTTGTGCTGCTTTGGCTTTGAAGATATTAATGAAAGGTTAAAGGTAAAAAGGTCAACCAGCCCCCCCTCTTAAAATGATAGCGGCACAAACAAAAATCTTTGCTGCACAAACCAGCACAAATGTAGCCGAGTTGATTGACACCTATTTTGTTTGATTTTATAAAAGTGGGGGGGCTGGTTGACCTTTTGACTTTTAACCTTTCATTTATATCTTCAAAGCCAAAGCAGCACAAACGAAAATTGTTGTTGCACAAACCAGCACAAACATAGTTGAGTTAATTGACACCCATTTCGTCTGATTTGAAGAAGGTGGGGGGCTGGTTGATCTTTGATGACCTCTAAAAACATTTCTTTATATCTTTAAAATGATAGTAGCACAAACGAAAATTTTTGCTGCACAAACCAGCATAAACGTAGCACAAACATTTGACACCAATTTTGTCTGATTTGAAGAAGGTGGAGGGGCCAACTTCACTCAGGTCCGCAGGCCAATAATCTTAGAAGCATCAACTCTTGGTTGCAGTAAATGTAGCAATGCACAAAGCTTCAGAAGAAAAGGGATGTGAGAAAAATTGCAGATGTGTCTGTTCCAACAGCCTTATTGCACCAATATGATAAAATAGATCTTTAATTAAATGATTAAATGTTCTCATTGGAATAGATGGGAAGATTGATGACTGGACAGGACTAGTGGGTCTACAAGATGGATGGAATAACAGATGGAAAACATTTAGAGATGTTTGTCATATTTATTGTATGAGTGTTTATGTAAACAGATGGAAGTAAATCTTGAGAGGCCATGCAGTAAATGAGTAGAAAGTACAGGAAACCGTGAAGAAAGCTTCCACCTTTAAGACAAAAGCCGAACTAGGGTCACCTTCAGCGCACTGCCTTCTCCTGTACTGATATCAATTCAGTCAAGTCCAACATTTTAGGATCCCTGAGCCTGAGCATGTGCTTCAGACAGAGAGAACACTGAGAGGAGAATAAAGCATTTTTATCTGGGTGGAAAAAGAAAAGAAAAAAGAAACTGTATTAGAAATGGCTACCTAACAACAACCTGTCTTTCCTCTGTCAGAGTTACATTATCACACATTATGAGGAGCAATCAAATCCCAATCCAGCCCAATTTCTGGACTGGATTTAATAGATAAAATAGTTCTGGAGTGTGCACAAAAATTAATTTCTCATTCTTCTAGTCCAATGTAATCAAGTTACTTTGGGTAAAATAAATTGGTCTGCTTTCTTCATTTCCCAGATGAAATGATAAACCAGGTTCTGAAGTAGTTGGGTTATTTGCTGTGAATGTGAACTTTAATTCTTTCACATTGGTTTCCTTATGCCTACATTTGTCACTGATTATCCTCATTGTTTGTGAAATTGAGCTTTATATATGCTTAATTACATTAATAACCTGCTGATGGGGTAGCAACCTTCCAGACCTCCCAGGTTTCCTGGTTCTGGTCTGCTCTACATTTCCAGAACTAGAACCAAACATGGAGAAGAAGCTTTCAGCTTCTATGCACCTCAAATCTGGAACAAACCTTCAGAAAAATGTAAAACAAAAAAATTAAAAAAAAAAAAAACAACAAAAACTATCTGTTTAGGTTTGCTTTTGCACCATAATCACTGGAACATTAGCCAACATATTTGATGTGTAATGATGCCACTTAGCAAAATACAATGTTTCACTTGTTGACTGTGTGTTTTATATGATGTAAAGCACTTTGATATGCCTTGTTGCTGAAATGTGCTATTTAAATAAAATTGATTGACAGACAGACAGAGCAAATGGTTGCATGGGAAATGCTGCCTGTGGACATTGAGCTAGTCTTTAGGAACAGAAGTTTGACTGATTTGGTGTTTCCCAGGAATGTTGCTCATATGTGGAGGTCTGGTGAATGGACCATATGCTCTCATAACAACTGCTGTGTCAGCAGATCTGGTAGATATTTTACACTAATATCTATTTTGTGTTTTAAATAGTTTTTCTTTCATATGTACACCTCTCCTCTGTGATTCTCTGTTTTTGTGTTTTCGATAACAGGGAACACACAAAAGCCTGAAAGGCAATGCCAGGGCTTTGTCCACAGTCACAGCCATCATTGATGGTACAGGATCTGTAGGTCAGTACTATTTATTCTCTCCCTTAAGTTAGCAATATGTCACTGATCAAGAGGTTGAATGTAATTGTTCTCCTGTTATTCCCTGGTGACACATAGCAGTCAAGCACAGAAACACCAGGGGCCTCATGCATAAAAGAGTGTGCAGTTTTCACACTAAAACTTGGCGTATGGACAAATTTAGAAAAGTGCGGCGCACAAAAAAATATGGATGTATAAAGCCGTGAGGACACATGTGGCTGCTCACATTTCGTTTATACATCCCAATTTTCGGAAAATAAAGCGCAGCTGCTGGTCCATCTGTCGCCACGTATAAACACATTATGTACCGTATTTTCCGGACTATAGAGCGCACCTGATTATAAGCCGCACACAGTACATTTGTAAAGGAAAAATCCTTTTGTGCATACATAAGCCACACCTGTCTATAAGCCGCATGCGCGTACATACAGACGGTACACAGAAAGAGTTTTCAAAGTTTTAGTAATATATCTTAGCTTTTCTTTCCAAACAGTGCCTGTGACGCGGCAGTAACACAGCAGCAACATGGTAGCACAGCACTAACAGGGCTGGTTAAAAAAAACATACCGGTGAGAGC
>CAEFZY010028993.1:0-16074 GCA_903066815.1 Brachyrhaphis roseni | reverse complement strand
AATGACACCAAACTACTGAAATTAAAAGGAAAATGACTTTATAATAAAAACAATTTGATGAATATGACAATTTAATTTATTTTTTCATTTTTCGTTTTTTCCCCTTAGCCTGCCAGCTTTGAGAAATAGTTCATACATTTGGGGGAGTTGTCTTTTGCTCTGCTGAAGCAGTGATGATGACAACTGAGTGGATTCCAGTTCCTTCAAGCAGGTTAAAGCAATTACTGTAATGTAACCACTCAAAATAAAACTAGGATGTTCTTTCCAAAAATTAAAGCTGGATTAGAAAATTGTTGATCTGTTTAACAACATTGGGGAATTTTTGAAAAATCTTACATTTTCTTGGGAGGATAAAAATTTTGACCCAAATTGTATATTTTGAGTAGCTTTAGGTCATAACTGGTCTTTTATTTTCTTTTTACTTTGCATGATTTTCCACAGGCTTTGTGGAGTTAAGCCTAGCAGACCAAATCCACCTGCTGAAGTGCTGCTGGCTGGAGATCCTGATGCTGGGTCTTATGTGGAGGTCTGTGGATCATCCTGGGAAACTCATCTTCTCTCCAGATTTCAAACTCAGCAGGTCAGAAACCTTTCTACCATCTGGTATCACAGGTACATCTAAGATCAGTCATCCACGCCACTCTCTGACCTCTGCTTGAACCACATTGCCTGCAAATGCAATCTTTTCTATTGTATTTCTATTCTATTGCTTTGTTTCCTGATACATTTGCATGAAACATTAACAAAAAATAGATGGAACATAATTTTTTTTTCTATTTTTAAATGACTGTTCGGGAAGAGATGTACTGGCGTAAAAGATGCAAAGGGACACACTTAAGCAACACACTGTAAAACACTAGTGCCCAAAGTTGGTCCTTGAGGGTCGGCATTCTAGTTCTCTCCCTGGTGGTAGTAACAACCTTTTCATCATGTCAGTGTTCTTCCAAGGCCTTCTAATGAACCTGAGCCATTATTTGATCCAGGTCTGTTAACCCAGAGAGAGAACTAAAACATGGAGGATGCTGGGCTTCAAGGAGTACAATCATTACAAGTTTTGAGAAGAAAAACATGAAATTCTGCTTTCACAATAAAAATGTAAGCAAAAGTATTAAAATTTTTGAGAACAAAAGACATTTACCTTACAATTGGTAGGTTGCTGGTCGATTCATGCTCTGCCTCTGTTGTTGTGTCGTTGGGCAAGGTGCCTTGCCTGGTAGTGGTGCTCAGAGAGACCGGTGGCGCCAGACATCTGTGGCTACTTCCCAGTAGCTTACCACCATCAATGTGTGAATTACTGAATGTAGAGTAACACGCTTTGGGGTCTTATGAATTTGATAATCATTTACCATTTCTTACTCTGTATCTCTGCAGGGAGGAGGGACAGTGTGTGGAGGGCATCATGGAGATTTTCGACATGCTTCTTGCAGCAACCTCTCGCTTTCGGGAGCTCAAGTTGCAGAGGGAGGAGTATGTCTGTCTCAAGGCCATGATCCTGCTCAACTCCAGTGAGTTTCACCAACACACACAAAAAAAAACACCCTGACAAATCTGCACCAAGGTTGCATGAAGATACAAAGTGTGCTTGGTGCTGTGTAATCAGTAAAGCAATGTGTGCTTTTGGTCCTTACATAACCTAGATAAGTTTGACCCTCAGCTTTGTTGTTGTTACTGTCATAATCTTGAATATGGAGGGTTAGTGACAGTCACCACATCTCTGGTTCGCATTCATTAAAAGAAAAGCTGAAGCACAAAACAACATGTTCTAAAATGAAAACAAGACTATTCAGAAAGTCTTGTGCTTATGCACAAGACTTTCTGAATAGTCTTGCTGGGGTTGTTTTACCCCCAGCATTGTGCTTACGCTGGGGATAAAACAACATTTTACCCCCAGCATAAGCATAAGACTTTCTCAATAGTATAATTTGAAGAAAAGAAGAGTGAAAAGGTCAACTGGTCATCATTGCCTCTCTAAAAGCAGGACTTTTAGCAGTCTGCTAGTATTGCTCAATGATAGATTGGTTTGGCTATACATAACTTTTAATATGTGCTGAAGGCAATTACTAACAAAGTTAATAATTTAAAAAAAAATTATCAAGCAGGGGAACCACCTGGTTATTGGAAATAGTAGCCAAACAACTTTCCATCTCTTTCAGGTATTGTTTTATGAAAATCTGTATGGTAAGAGGTGGTATGAACATTGAATGAAAAGGGAAATTTGTGAAATGATGTAGTCAAATAGCAAGCTCTGCACATGTACAGAACAAACAACTTCTCTTCAAAATATGAAAAATTTTAAACAAAATACTTCAAATTCCAGCTAAGAAACTTTAACCAGGAATTTCACATAGTTAGGTGAGTAACAGCACAGCTAAACTACCAAAGAATATGAAAAGATTAAGAAAAACTAAACTGTGGAGGAAAAAAATTATAAAAGGAACCAATTAAGATAAACTGAAACCAATAACTAATAAACAATGCAATAATATCACAGTTCATTGTGTATATGTACTAAGGTTTGTTTTGATGAACTAAAATGAGACATGATTAGCTCTGAAAGCCAACAAAAAAAACATATTTGTTTTTTGTTTTTAGTGTTCAAACAACCTGTTCACAGTGCAAAGCATCAGGGAAAATGAGATATTCTTTTAATAAGATGATTTGTTAACTAGCTTATTGAAAGAATATTTTACTTCCCCTCCCCATTTGGCAACAAAGAAAATGGTGACCGGGGCATTATTTAATCACCACAAGGAACAACAATCATGAAACCCTATGGTGGCAGGAGTGGGTCACTGGCTCAATCCACTCTCCAGCCATCTCTGCCCTTGTGTTCTTGAGCAAGATACTTCACTGCCTTGTCTGCTGGTGGGGGTCAGGCTACTTTCCAGTAACTTGCCACTATCAGTGTGTGAATGACTGAACATAGTGTGAGGAGCTTTGATGTCCTCTGGACATCATAAAGTATTATACAAGTACAGATCATGTACCATATGGAAGTCCCATACCGAATTACAATATTACTGAATAAAATTCAGTATTTTAAGGAGTAGTGGCTCATTTGTTGGCTGCAGCACTATTTAGCAGCAATCACTACAAGTCATGGTGAGGTTTGTGTAAACACCCATGTAGAGAGCTTTTTTTTCTACTGATTTGTAGGAATATGTGGATGAAATGACCTTCCAGTATGGGGTGCAGTGGTTTACAGTGGTCACAGCACCCTCTTCCTGCCCTTCCTCCTGACCAGCAGACATGATACAGGTTACATGGAGGTGACCGACCTTTTCGAACAAAGTTTCTTCCTCCCAACAGAACACACCACTCTGCCAGGGTCTGCTTTCTATTGATTCTGCTCTACTGCAGCTTGGCTGGTCTTCCAAAAGAAAACAAATTGTGCAAGAGATATGGTGAAAGGTGGAGAAAAAATCCAGAGGTAAAGGGAATGATGAATTTAGATAAGAAGAAAGTCGTGTCGCTCCTCTTTCATGTGTCCTCTGTACTTGATATAGGTGGACAGTTTGATTTATAGCTTATCCTCTCGTCCATTTTCTAGTTTTTTATTGGAGTGTTTGTTACAAACAAACAGTCTTTGTTCGTAACAAAGACTGTTTGTTACAGTATATCCAAAACTCATAGCTGCTAGGAATTCCAATGAGAAGAGTAGTAGTCCAGTCTGCAGAAAACAATGGCATGGGCCAGTTTTTCAGTGTCTGAGGGAGAAAATGGGACAGAGTTTGGAAATGTTTCGTAGCTGATAGAAGCAGGTCTTGCAGAGATCATTGATATGAGATTCAAAAGTGAGTTAGTGATCCATTTTTACACCAAGATTTGTGACTGCTGATGAAAGAGGATTACTGGAACCAGAGAAGGAAACGTTGTTTATGGATGATGAGATGTGCCCACTAGAATGGCTTCAGTTTTGGAGCTATTGAGTTGGAGAAAATAGTGCTCCGTCTATAACCTTATCTTCTCTAGACAAGTTTTGATGAGGATGCTTTATGCTTTGTCTACCCTGGTTACAGCAGTGGCATTCACATAAAGTTGCCTGTCATCAGAAATAGCAGTGAATGGACAAACCATGACGGTTGATGACTTAACCAAGGGGAAGGAGGGTAAAGAATAAAGAGGTTGGGACCAAGGACTGAACCCTGAGGAACACTGAGGATGACTGTGTTTGGATTTGATTTGGACTAACTCATGAAGATTAATTTTATCTGGTTTGGGAGGTAAGTACCAATGGAGGACAATGTCAGTGCATCTGGTGTTGAGTTGAAGCTGGTTGAATAAGATGCCATGATCAACTGTGTCGAAAGCAGCAGGAGGATGAGGAGGGAGGGAGAGCCAGCATCAGATTACATCAGGAGGTCATTTCTGACTTTCTCAAGCGCAGTCTCTGTGCTGCATGATATGAAGGGCAGATTGGAGATAGGTCTGTAATATGAAAGGACTTCTGGGTCAAGAGTAGGTTTTTGAAACATGATCTGATTATGACTATCTTTAAGATGGAGAGGTCAAGACCAGATTGGAGAGAGTGGTTTTTAAGAGAGATGATCGGAGAACTTAAGGTGGTGATTTGTGATTTTTCGAAGGAGGCTGGGTAAGGCTCACAGGTGGAGGGTTTCATTTTTCTCATGATGTTTTGCACCTCTTCTGATGAAATCGGGGGTAAACAGTTTAAAGGTTTGAAGATGGCAGATGTAGGCAGAGGAGCAGCTTGGGCGGAGGGACCAGAAACATGGTCTCCAGCAAAAGAAGACTGTTAACCGTTTCTATGGAAATAAGATAACTATTGTCAAACAGGTCTAGATCTAACAAATCTAGATCTAAATGTGAGAAAATTAAACACTTTGTGAGTCTGGTCTCTCCTTTGTTTGTGTGTGTTGCTTTGATGTATGCACACACAAATATGAAGCGAGAGGTATCCACAATGATCAATTAACTTGTACTTATTTATCTTTTTCTATCTTTTAAGCTCAACTGTGTGTGCCCCAAAGTGGGCAATTAAAAATGCAGAGTAATTGAGAAGGTTGGAGCCACTGATGGTAGTATTTGGCATGCTTAGGTCAGTAAATCTTTGACAATATTGTAGGTTTTATGAGTTTGACTTTGGGTTGAATTTACTGGGATAGGGCTGCCAAGGATAGTGTTGTTGAGTTAAAATGTAGGTAAAATATGTTTTTTTTTTTGTTTGTTTGTTTGTTTTTTTCAGATCTATGTACAAACTCCCCACAGACTACAGAGGAACTAGAGAGCAGGAACAAGCTGCTGCGCCTTCTGGACTCAGTCGTTGATGCTCTGGTCTGGGCCATTTCCAAACTGGGCCTGTCCACGCAGCAGCAAACTCTTCGCCTTGGCCACCTCACCATGCTGCTCTCCCACATTCGTCATGTCAGGTGCACACATCTGAAAATGACATAATGAAGAAGCATTCATATATATGTCAGAATCTCTCACTCATTGAACTTCCCTTTCTTTCACATTCCAACCACACTCCTTAGTGTATATCACTGACATTTATGTAACAGACCAACACAAAATTGTGCACAATTGGACTTTTTTCACAAATAGTGTGCCATCTGTTTGCACCCATTTATTGTGATGATATCTTAAGATAGCATGTTGTAATCCCATTCAGATTTTTGCTGTTTCTTTCCCCTGTTGTCAAGCTCAGCACAGTATTCAACCATCCCATTTCCTCAGAGTTTGGAGTGGAAGTTGGTTGCTTTTCAAGTATAACTGCAACAAAGCATTTTAATGTTTTAATTAATTTCTCCAGTTAGTGAAATTGTAAAAATTTTTGACCACTTTCTGGATTCTGTGGTTGTAGTGAGAGGGGAAATGTGTGATCTGACGTCTAACTTGGTTTCTAAATTTAACATCAAAATGTTTCACTAACTGGTTTATGTAAGTGATACCAAAACTCCACCAGCTGAGAGCAGAAACAGCTGGCATTACAGTGTATTTGGGAACACTAGCAATCAACCATTATCATAAACACTGCAGATAGGTCAGGGAAATGACTATGGAGAAGTGTAAAGCAGGCTTAAGTTCTAAAACAATGATCAAACTTTGAACACCTCTTGTGTAATTCGTAACATAGAATGCCATTTCAATACACTGAAATACATCAAATGAAACATGAGACAGTTTCTTTTGGGTTTCAGAGAAGACATAGTGAACATGGCTTTTTCAGTTATTTGCTTTCTCTCTCCACAGCAACAAAGGCATGGACCACTTGTCGACTATGAAGAAAAAGAACGTGGTTCTGGTGTACAACCTTCTCCTGGAAATGCTGGACGCCAACACATCCAGCAGCAGCAGTCAAACTGCTGCGTCCTCGCCGAACTCTGAGACCTACTGTGACCACCCACCCCCTCCATTTTACCTGCAGGCTGATTTAGATCAGACCTTCACCACCAGTTCCAGTACTGATAATTCTATGGTGCCTCCAGAGGAACCAGTTGAAGACCATATGATGGTTAGACACATGCAGTCTCAAGGCCTCCTGTCCTCTCCTCCATCTATAATAGGATTTCAAATGAAAAGTGAGGAGTAAGTTTCAGAAGTCTAGCACTCGTGTCATTCAACATTAATGTAATGTGCTTTCACATAATACTAACATGACATGTTGGATATCCATTAATATTTTTTACATGGTGTAGCCATGGCGACTGTGGTAGGAGTTTGTCCTCTAACTGGGTGGGTTTCTGGTTTGAGTACGATGCATAATTGATTGTTTTAGCTTTTCCTTGTAATGTTATTCCATTATCAAGAACATACCTGGATGTTTTTGATATATAAATACAGCCTTGATTATTTAATGTATGTTTGAGAAATCCTTTAATCTCTTGTGGAAAGAGAAATCTGTACAAAACACTTGGAGGAAATGAGCACTGCTTTCAAGGACAAACGTCCACTTCGTAGCTGCAGTTTCCAAGGTTCTTACTTCCTACTTTCCACCCTTCTGCCATCCTCCACTCTCAGCTCCTTCAGACTAGCCAGCAGCAATTAGCAAATACCTGATGGAATAGCATATCAGCTGAGTTCATTATACTTCTCAGTGCAACGCTAGTAAAAACATTGTTAAAGATGTTGTGATGACTTCCTGTAGGTGTAGTGTTGGAAGGAGCAGGACATTATTAAAGAGACTGTGGCCCAATTTAAATATGTTAGATCATAAAGTCAAATTTCTTTAATGTCATATTTGATATATAGGGTATTTTTAGAACAATTGAAAGTAACATAACTACTACTAGTTACTTCTACTAGTGGCTGGAAAAACACAGAGTACTGCCCTTTTAAGAACTTTGAATTTTGACTTTTATTTTTTTTTGCCAAATGGTATGTAGTCCTTAAGATTCAAACTGTCTTTAAAAACCTCCATAACTTGGCCTCATAACTGCTTCTAATACTAGCTGTCTCTGATGCTCCTGCATGTGTCGTCATGTTTTTGCTTGTTGCTTATCCATTTTCGAGATAAGCTTTGGGTGAGTATCCTGGGTTTTATTTGTCAGAACTATAAGTGACCACATACACTTCTCCCACAGCTACACCGTTCCTGAACACTGGTCTATGGATGGAAGGGATGCCAGTTCTTCAGTGGAGCCACCTGGTTACATAATCGCTGATCAAGTTGTCATGGAAACCACCTTGGGAAATGATTAATAGAGCAGAAAAAGAAAACTGACTTTAAAAAGAAGCAAACACAAAAAAGCACCAGGTGTTGTTGTGAAATTGTTTTTTTTTTTTTTTTTTTTAGATCTTTCTGGTCATTTTGATTGCACCAGGCTACGTCTGTGTAAGTATTTTTTGTGATTGTGCACTATGTCAAGTGTTTATGAGAATGTTGTCTAACTTCTACCCAGCAGTTCAATGTGCAGTACTGGTATCCTTTCTCATCTTGATGTAATATTCAGAACAAGTCATATCCAAACATCTCTTTTGATGTCTAACGGTGCATGTAGACCACACAGCTAACATCCATGATTTCCATGAGGACTGTTACTCTGAGGAAAAGACACTGTTTTTGTCGCTCTACAGTGAAAATTTCCTTTTGCACTAATGCTATACTTTGTGTACTTTGGTGTCTCATTGGTACCTGTTCATTCAGTGTTTTTTCTACTTTTGTGCAAGTTGTCAGTGGAGCAGGACTATGCTGTGTGGCCTTTTACCAAAGTGACTGTTAAAGATTTCTCTGTTTGCTTGCTTCACCTAAGGCTGAATTTATACAATTAAAGTTTATGTTTGAAACCACAGCTTAAAATGAAATCCAAACAACATTAACCACCAGCTATAATCTTTCCAAATGTGGACTTAGAAAGTATGGACTTTGACACTGCAGCATTAAAAATGAAAGCTGACAGCTTTTTCTGTTTCTGAATGATTTGGCTAGGAATTATCTACCTACCACCTGGAGGAACTCAGAGGTTCTTCAACATGAGAAAAATCTAGCAAGAAACGATCTACCCTGTGCACATAGTGCACAGTATTGTTCTTAATGCAGAACAAGAGTGTGAATTTTACATATGATTCCAAGACACAAGCTCTAGGGCAGGAGAAAGCAACACATATATTTCAAAGATGTGAAAGGATTCAAAATTACACAAAAACCCATATTTTGGGTTGCGACGATGGTAGGAGTTCGCCCCGCAGGCTGGTGGTTCGATCTACGCTTCACCCGTCTCTGTCGTTCTGTCTTTGGGCAAGACACTTCACCTGACTTACCTGCTGGTGGGGGTCAGAGGGCCCGGTGGACCTGGAAGCAGCCTCACCTCTGTCAGATTGCCCAAGGGCAGCTTGCCAACAGTGTGTGAGTGTGTGCGTGAATGACTGTAGTGTGAAGTGCTTTGGGGTCCTCTAGTCTTGATAAGGTGCTATAAAAGTATAAAGCCATTTCCTGATGCGGAGACCCAAGTAATGCCAGTTTTTCTGTCTTAGCAGTGCACAAGGCAAGGTAGGAAACAAACGTAGATCACACCACCACACAGAAAAGGTGATCTATGCAATCACTATGGCAGGCATTAGTGGGTCATGTCCAGAAATTTTATGTGGCCCTCTATACTCTAAAAATAAAATAGTTGAATAGAATATTCTTCTAGCAATCAAATCACAGCAGTTTTAACTGTATTCTTCCAAATTACATAAGTGAAAAAATGTTTAATAATATTTAATTTATAATACTTAATTTCAAGAACGAACATTCTTAATATTCATTTATTTTTTTGCAGCTTGTTATTGGGTAGTTTTGACATGGCAGCAAATGGTTTCATTTGCTGCCATCTTCTGGTTGGACTTACGCCCAATTATGCATAATTTTACTAATTGGGATACAAAATTCCTAAATCCCTATGTGTTGTAAAAGCTTTTTATGTAAAGGTTTTATTTAATCATTGTCTCATTTACATCCATATAAAAATGTGGACAGAAGCTGACTAAGTAAAATGTTTTGAAGTGTTGCATCTTTAACCTAGAAACCTTTCTCTCTTTACTAAAGTATTTAGATTCACTTTATTCTTATAGCTCCATTTCACAACAATTAGCAATGGTATAATAAATGTTCCACAAGTTAATCAGAACTTGTTAAACGTTAAAGGAATAGGGCCGGATTCTTGAAGTGAGGTTCTATTGGAAGCGTCTAACCATATTGCCTGTAGAAATGACTCTACAAGCAATATAGAGTCATCTTCATTTAAAGATGCCAAGTCTAAAGTAGGCTGATACTGTCAAAATAAAATCAATCTAAAACACTTCTTAAGACTTTTCACTGTTGCCTTGGAGCAGAACGGTCATGGGTTCTAATCCCAGCCTTGCTTCTTTCTGGATGGGGTTTACATTTTCTCCCCATGCAAGTCATGGTCCAAACTCTCATGGCAGAGTAGCCATGAGAGTTATTTTAGGTTAAGTTAACTATGTGAGAAAGTGTGTGTGCTTGTTTATGTTGTGTTGCTTTCCATGGATTGGTAATCTGTACCCTGCCTCTCGTTCAATGATTGAAATGCATCAGCACCCCCGTCAGCCAGTATTATTATTATTTTATTTTATTTTATTTTTTTTGCTATACTGTATCACAATACATGAGATATATGACAAAATTTTTCTCCAAAGTTATTTTGATCTACAAAGCATCTAAATTGTCACTGGTGTACTATTTGAAATGAACCGATAACGTTTTTCTAATTTGTATACAAAATCACAACAAATGAAAATATTTATTAATGTAGCCATCAGTTGCACAAAGATGTTTTTCACTACTAAAGTTAGTGAAAAATTAACTTGATTAGTTTTCTGTGGTCAACATTAGACCTTTAGTAAACAATATCACAGCAGAAAAAAAATCACTGGTTTTTATTCACAAACCAGTGTATAAAAAATATCCTTGCCCATAATTTGATAGTTAGAGGAAATATAAAACAGCTGAAACCAGAAAAGGAGTTCTTTAGTGCTTGTAATATAATTATTGCAAAAATCAGGGCCATGCAGAGACCTTTGGAGGGGCAGGGGCTCAAAGTTAAAAAAGGGCACATTGGACAAGATCTTAAAACACTGTACAACAATATAGCAACAACCCATATTAATCAAAAATTTAATTGGATCCTATTATTTGATTTTGTGAATTCTAAATGCTCTGGGCCGAATCTTCATTTAACACTTGAGCTTCTATTTGCAGCTGCTCACCTCCGTCCTAGATCCTGTCAGCAGCAGCTTTAACCCGCCTGGTAGAAACGTTAAGGAGAAGCAGAGCAAACAGTCAGCAGGTAGTACCAAGTGGTACCAGGTGGTACTGGGGCTTTGTGCTGCGTCACGACTCGTGACGCAGCACAAAGCCGCAGTACCGCAGTCCCAGTACCGTGTCTCATATCAGGATGTCTGATATAAAGACATTCTTTCTATCTGTCAGTGGGACCGACTCAGACTGCCTGTAGTGAACTGGGCATTTAGCAGAATGATTAAGTTAAAGTCAGAAGTTTCTCTGCAACTGAAACATCTCCGTGTTTAGGGGCGAGGCGGGTTTTTTCCTGCTATTGCAAGGACAATTATGAAAATATAAATAGAAACAGTTTTTCTAACGTTAACATCAGACCTACGTTTTTATTCACAAACCAGTGTATAAAAAATATTCTTGCCCATAATTTGATAGTTAGAGGCACAGATCTGCTCCCTCCTCCTCACCATGGACCCAGAGTCTGAACAAGATGGAGGCAGAAACTGAGAGTCATTATTAGACTGAGGGAGGCCAGACTAGTTTATTTTGATCAATTATTATATTTTGCTAAATATTATTGCTGAGGGGTGCAAGCAGGCCTTCTGACATACTGATGAAAGAAAAAGAAAAATTGAAAAGAAAAATTTTTTGGAAAAAAAAAACTCAAAAAGGGCACTGGGGGCATCAAGGATAAAAGTGGCAGAGGCTCAAGCCCCCTTTGCCTCCCCCTAGCCCCCCTGCACGTGCCTGTCAAAAATAATAATAATAAAAACCCAGATTAAAGAAACAAAAGATTAAATGACAATCAAATTGGCAGACCCAGAACAAGTAACAGGTATCAAGCTATTTGCACATGCTGCCAAATTTGAACAAAAACTACACAAGTGCATAAATGTTAAACGGCACCAAGTTCAGGCAATGTTGTTACAGCGCCTGGTAGTGCACCTCTGAAGTTTTGTAACTCTGCGTCAGTCTCACGTGACACCGTTCACACAAACTGGATGATTTGGAAAGTGCTCTTGCAGAGCAGCTCTCTGCACTTGCATTTGAGAATAGGGCTCCAATGTACGCGTTAACTATAAACCCATATCGCTGTCTTGCCTTGCTGGCACTCAATGCCAGCTTTCAAAAGGGAAACTAACAAATCTTCATTCACCCGCTCACCTGAAAGTCTCGTTGTGGCCATATTTTTTTCTGTCAGGCAGGACATGTTCAGGTTGGGAGAGAGGAGGGACTAGTGATGCATTCATAGGGTGTAAGATAAACAACACTGGCAGAAATCTTATTATTTGAACAACAATTTATACTTGATGGTTGCAATAGCGCTATTTTAACCATTGTAAATTGAAAAGCTTGCCATACATCGAGTATACTCATCATCTCCCAGCCCTAGTTTGAGTCCATATTCCCAGTTTTCAGTCAGATCGCTGGTTTCAAATTGTGAATAGCTTCAGTTTGAGCTGAAGCTCGTTTCTCTTTAGGGTCTAAAGTAACTTCAGTTTTATTTCTGATCAGTTGGAGAAAGTTATGGCACATCCGCACATTTGGCTGTTCTAAGTATCTGTTCAGTGCTTGGATGGGTTCAGAGTCTCCTGGTAACATTGTAATGTAGAGCTGTGTATTATCTGTGTAGTTATGATAGCTAATCTTATTTTCTGTTATTACCTAAGCTAGTAGAAACACCTCAATTCCCAGATATTCAAGAGTCCAACTTTCTCAGAAAAAACTTTTTACACTTTAATGACTCGTGAAATATTGTAGCAACCCCTCCTCCTCTATCTTTTCTATTTTCACATATAAAATTATAATTAGGAGGTGCTGATTCAATTAGAACAGGTGATTCATTAGTGTCATCTGTCACTCCCAGATGAAAGGCATAACAAAAATGGGGAGACAGATGAGCAAATCTATACAAACATTGATTGATTTACAAAAATATATGGTTGTGGGAGAAGTGCACAGCCAGTCTGACAGGAGTGTGAACCAATGCTGCTGCCCATTCCGGTCTGATCCAGAGGCCAACCAAGCAGGTCGGTAACTGACTGGACGTCAATTTTTATCATCAGCCCAGTGTGTTCAATTAGCAGTCCATTTTCCTGCTTCCTGAAAAGAAGAAAAAGAGAGACACCTTAATGGACAGGAGGGGATCGTCACACATTCAATCATGTTTCTGTCAGAAACATTTCAGGTAGTTCATTAATATTTCATGAGGTTTGATTTTGCTACATTTAGTGTTTCTGCTTTTTGCTAGTAAGCCGGACAGGTAGTGTCCTGTACTGCTGGAGGGCCAGACACATTCTGGAGCGAAGAACTAAAATCTGAACCCGAGTGTCAGACCTCTGATAAACAGAATGGTGATGAGAAATCTGGAGAATCAGAGCCAGGTGTATAGATGAAATAAAGTTTGAACTAGCTATTTGTTCGTTTTATCCATGACATGAGTGCTTTTTGGACACTCAGGGGAGAAGTACCTAACTAAAATTGGCAATCTATCTACATTAAGGTGATAACATTTCTGATGAGCCATCCTGGCCTTGGTGAGACAAGGCCTCCAAAAAGATTCCGGTCTCCCAATACAGTATATGTTGAAGGAATGGGTGGAGCCCTCACCAACTATGTTTCCAGCCATATCAGTGTTTTGGGGGGCAGTGTGCCCCACATCGTGAAATGTGCTTAATTTCACAATGTGTTTAACCCAGTAAATTGCTGTCTGCCAGTCTGATCAGTAAACATATTTAAAAGATTTTTAAAGTAAGTTTTTTAGGGATATGTCTCTGGCAGCATTGACAGACTCTGTTTCAACACAGCTCAAGCTCAGTCAGGTTGGATAGAGTGCTTTGGTGACCAGGATGTCCATATAGTTGTCACAGACTTAGGTCTGGAGTTTGGGCTATGTTAAAATATGAATGTGCTTCGATCTAAACTATTCCATAATACCTCTGGCTATACAGAGTAATGTATAGGGGTAATTAGGTGAACTTCCACCCCACTTTCAAATATTCTTCAGCCTTAAACAGATCTTCTACTAGGATTGTCCTGGATTTAGCTGCATCTATTTTCCTATCAGCTCTGACCATGTTCTGTGTCCCTGCAAAAGAAAAACAATCTCTACAGCAGCAGCTCAGAATTGGTCTATCATGTCATATCATGCTTATTCTTGCAGGATGGCGAGGGAGTTTGACATCAAGAGGTATGTGAAAAAGTTCAAAAAGATCAAGCGTTTAGTGAGACCTTGTTATTCAGAAGTGTCTGACTACATTGACCCTCACAGCCTCAATGTAGGGTGGGCAATTTGGACTTAAAGATTTATATTTTGTGGCAACTACCGTGGTTACAATAAAAGTGACGATAAGAGCAATTTAATACTTTGTGGAAGAAGAGTTAAAAGTACAGTTAGCTTAAGAGTAAGGTAATTATATGTCATACCCACAAACAAATCTCTTGCAAAAAAGCAACTTATCTGTAGTGTGTTTCTTTAGGTTACCGTTACATAGAGAAATGTGATTTGTATCACGAAACTGCGCACAGTAACAGTATTTTATTAATACACCTTTATTGAACAAACTGTGAAAAATAGTAAATCTGACAATACGGACAGATTTAGGGGCTTTTAAACATAAATTATAATATATTATGACAACGATACACAAAAGTCTTATAAAAAAATTATGATGAACAATATGATAAGTGCTCACCCCTAATTCATTGTCCTTTGATGATATGCAGATGACCTTCTACTCACAGCAAGCTCTCTCTTCCTATTGGTTTGCTTTAATTAACTTTGTGTTGTAAAAAAAAAATGCCAGAAATGCTCAGTTGCATAAACTGCAGACATGTCACATCAACCATGAAACACACTGTAGCTTTTTGAAATTTAATTTGCCGCCCAATAAACAATCATACTGGTATGAAATCTTTTTCACTTTTATTTTAAAATTAAAGTCCTTCTGTAGAAAATAAGGATATTATGACAGTTGTTCATAAACTCATAGCTCACAGATATAAAACTTTTGGCACTGTGTGTATACTGACCAGCTGCTGTTTCCAAATATCTTGAATATGTACAGTTAAGGTGCTAAATTAGGTGCATAAATGTGAAACAAGTGTGAATTCAGCCTTGCTGTCATGGTTTTTAACCCCTGCACATTTCTATCCTGTCTTTAGCTTGCACACGCATGGACACATATGACCAGATCAGATGCTGAGATCATCTGCATCTGATCTGCAGATCTGAAAATATCAGATCTTGCTAATGTTAACTTCTGTCAAACCTGTCTGTCAGGAACTTTTTTTCTTAAACCCAGAATCACTGCATGCACAGAACAGCAAAATAGCAGTTTATTATCGGGTAAAAATGACAATCTCTGCATTTCATAAATAAAAGATCCTAAAATAAAACAACTTTATACAACTCTTGTTGTCTGTTTCAATTCTGTCAGCTTTAGAGTGACTACATTCAAACCATCTATTTATATTTACAGAATGTCTGTGAGATGCTTTCATCTAAACAGATTTATGCATTTGGGGAACTTTGCTGGTTTATCTTCACAGCAACATTCAAGACAGCTCTTAAATTACATTTGTTCTGTCAGATCAGTTCCAGATGTTTTTGCAACCAGAAAAACATCTGGAAAGCTCCCCCTTCAACTCTTTGGTTGTCAAATTAGAGTCAACAAACTTCTTAACAGGAAAATTTTCAAAAGTGACAAACAAAATAAATGTGTTTTTTTTTCTATTTTCAAAGGGAAATAATGCAATGGCTTTAAAATGCATTCTAACCATCATAATCCATAATCAAAATTATTGCATCTACAGTTATGCTACTTTTTGTCTCTAGAGGATTACGTGCATTTAAAAAACATCTCCAGTTTATGTCATCTTTTGAAACAGAAATCATAAGCAAAAACCATAAATTTTAATAGTGTATAAAAAGTTTGTGCCTTCTGAAACAAAACAAACTTGCAGTGATAGAAAAGGGTGCTACTCCTCTTCCTCTTCTGACACTTTGTGTTGTCTGTGGAAAAGGATGAAGGGCCAAACAAATACCAAACAAACGGGGTGCAACTTAGAAATATTGTAATATATTTTGGGGCTTTCTTTGCGTCATATACCGTAATTTCCGGACTATAGAACGCACCTGATTATAAGCCACACCCAGCGTATGTTAAAGGGAAAACCCCTTTTGTGCATGCATAAGCCGCACCGGTCTATAAGCCGCATGTGCCTACATACAGACGGTACAGAGGAAAAGTCTTTAAAGTTTTAATAATATACCTTAGCTTTTCTTTCCAAACCGGATCTTTGCACGTAAGCTTCTGCGTTCGGGTTAAAGCGGCTCAATTCTTTCCCATCTATTGAAAACGGCACTTTACACC